>JAYMTF010000091.1:0-55738 GCA_036897485.1 Pelargonium nanum
TCCAGCTCCAAAGCAACCTGCATTCACCCAAGGCCACATTGCTGGAGGCAGTGAGTCCTCCCAACTAGCCAGAGTCTCTATGACTATAATCGAAGGACGATAGCCAAGGAACTGCATTGGTGAACTAATCATCTTGTTCATCACATTATTTTCTTGAAAATGATTAATTGAGTTGTTGAATGATAAGGCCTTACTGCTTAGCATGTATCTGAAGTTCTCTTAGACCTCAAAAATGGACAGGTCATGTTGTTTGAATATCTGTCATGAAAATTCATTAGTAACCATTAAGGGTGGAACCAAACCTGGAAATGCTTTTGGTTTTGTGGAGTTGAGTTTCAGTTTTTAAACACAAATGTGCTGAATTGTTCAAACTTGTCCGACCCGACCCTAAAATTGTTCATGTCGAGCAAAAATTGAGTTGTGTGTCAGATGCTAGCGAATTTGGGTCCAAATTGTCTGTTCGACTGTCGTTTTTCCTTTAGCTCAGTACAATAAAAATGTGTAAAATGAGGGAAACATTACTATAAACTAACTCATACAGAAGAAATGTAACAATTATTTTAAATCAGGTGAGATATTAGAGCACTCTTTATAACATTTCACATTCTTTTAAAGGGGCCAATGAAAAAACTAAAGTCAACTGTTCTATCACTGCATCATCCTCTTGAATCTTGATCTGTTCGAAAGCTTAAAACCCCAAATTACAAAAGGTTTCTTCTTGCGAGACTGAAGATTGAGATTTTTACATGGATTTTCCATTTGTTGCTCTTCGCCCAGCTGCTTACTTTGTTGGTGTTATTGTGAGGTACACAGATCAAAAGATGAATCAAATTAGGGTTTTGAGAAGGAGAAAAGAGAGGTACATTTCCTTTGACTTTGCTTCATTTTGTTTTGAGGTCAAGATCTGGAAGGACATGGTGTCCAGTAAACTAAAGGATTCAAATTCTTGCAAACCATTCTCGAGTCATTATTGATCAAATCTTGGTAAGTCTTAATTATATTGCAGTTTGCTAGCAATGATATACATTTGTTGCTCACACATCACATGTCGATAACTTTGTCTTGTTTCAATGATCAACAAAACAATTGACTTTGAGCCCCATTTTATTTGTCAATTAAGGGTCAAACATTTCGCACCAGTAGCAAACAATACATGCCTATCACACTGTTCCATAAAGAGAAATCTGTGGTCACAAATCATATGTTGAATTATTTGCCATGAACTGAATTTTCCCTTACTTTGATAATATAAGAATGTGTTCATACCTAGGATATCAGTCAAGTAGATGCATTCATTGATACTTAAGGGCGACAAGGTCCTTTTAGTCTTAGCGGATATATTAGGCATACATACTCACCACTTTTGTTCTCTTCAAAGAAGGACTAGGATACGGTGAATCAATCAGATTGTTGAATTGGGTTCAGTTTTATGGCCTTTCATGATTTAAATCCTTCGTTGTTTTCACCAAGAATCATTCTGCTACTTATGGGATTTCTGAGTAATATATACTTGCCACTTGTTTTTCTCTTGTTGTCTTCTTCATGTTTCCCTATTTCCACTGCCGTAGATACCATTACATCAGCTCAACCTATCAAAGACACTGATGTTATCATCTCCAGTGGCAGTATCTTCAAGCTGGGATTCTTCAGCCCCGAAAATTCTACTCTTCGCTATCTTGGGATCTGGTTTAACAACTTACCAGTAGTAGATGTCATCTGGGTAGCTAACAGGGATAGGCCACTCAATGATTCTTCTGGGATTTTGGCAATATCTGACAGCGGTAACCTCCTGGTTCTAAGTGGTAAGAATGAGATTCTCTGGTCATCAAATGTTTCGGAATCGAGGGCTAATTCAAGTGCTCAGCTCTTAGATTCTGGAAATCTCGTCTTGCGAGATAACACTACCGGAATGATCACATGGGAGAGTTTTAAAGAACCTTATGATTCGTTTGTGCCAAAGATGACAATCAGTACCAGTGCCAAAGAAGAACAACGGCTGACATCGTGGAAAAGCCCTTCTGATCCAACAACAGGCCCCTTTTCTATTGGTATTTACAATCCAGGTTCTCCAGAGCTTTTCATTTGGAATGACAGTCGGCCATATTGGCGGAGCGGTCCATGGAACGGTAGGAAATTCGTTGGAATACCGATCATGGATAATTTGTATCTTGATGGGTATCATCTTGCAGATAATAAAGAAGGAGCTATCTCTCTAACTTTCACTTATGCTAACGAATCTGTCCGGCTTTACTATCTCTTGACTTCACAAGGAGAATTGGTTGAGAAATATTGGGAAAATGGGATGAAAGATTTTATGTATTCATGGGACAGCCATCAAACTGAGTGTGATGTTTATGGAATGTGTGGGGCATTTGGAAGCTGTGATGCCTCAAATTCACCAATCTGTAGCTGTTTGAGAGGGTATCGGCCAAATAATGCTGCAGAATGGAATAAAGGAAACTGGAGTAGTGGCTGCATTAGGAGCACACCACTCAAGTGTGAAAGGAGAGAGAGTGGTGGTGGTGTAGACAGCGAGGAGGACGGGTTTTTGCAGCTAACAACGATGAAGGTGCCAGACTTTTCGGAGCGTTTAGCTGATCTTGATGATCAAAATCAATGCAGAAGCCACTGTTTAAGTAATTGCTCATGTGCTGCTTATGCCTATGATACTGATATTGGTTGTTTGGCATGGAGTGGAAACTTAATAGACATACAGAAATTCTCTTACCGCGGATTAGATCTTTACATTCATGTGGCACATTCGGAACTTGGTAAATATTCTTTTTTCTTCTAAGATTAGCTCTAGCTCTACCTCTTCCTCTGCTATTGTTATTTAGCCATGGTTAGCTCTAGCTTATTGTAACTGAACTGCAAGGAGATTCTTGATTTTCAAGTCCTTTTTTGTGTCTGTTCCAGTCATTTTTAGCAAACACCTTGTTAACTCTTGGGTCAAGTATGTTGCAATATTCATGAGGTTAGGCTAAATTCAAAATTTCAACCAGTCTTCTTCTTTGACTATGATATATTTGATTCTATGTATTGGACTGAATGTTTGAGATGTATAAAAATTTCCAACTTGAAGATTGAATATTTGAATCATTTTTTGAATTGACAGATGTAGAGAAGAAGGGTAAGAACATAGCAGTTACTGTTACCATTTCAGTGATAATAGTTACAATTACTACAATCATTTGTGCATTCCTGGCTTGGAAATGGATGGTTAAAAGAAAAGGTAACATGTCCATAAGTTATGTGTAGAGGAGTAATAGATACTTCTTTTAGCCTCCAAGAGATTTAATTTATGCAATACAGGGGTAAATTTTTGGAAGATTTCAAAGGAAACTGAGCTTGGGGAGAGCTTGAATAAAGTTAATATTCAGGAGTTACCGATATTCAAATTTGAGAAGCTGCAAACTGCAACAAACAATTTTCACTTGGCCAATAAGCTTGGGGAAGGTGGCTTTGGTCCAGTATATAAGGTAAGGCACTAAGGTGGGTTGCGTTTAGAATTTAGTTTCAATATGAAATGTTGAGAGCTTAATAAATATTATCTGGATCTTATGTATCTGTGTAGGGAAAGTGGGAAGATGGACAGGAAATCGCAGTGAAAAGACTTGTGAAGTCTTCTGGACAAGGACTCAAAGAATTTATGACAGAAGTGGAGGTGATCTCTAAACTTCAACACCGAAATCTTGTTAGGCTACTTGGCTGCTGCGTTGACGGAGATGAAAAGATGTTGATCTATGAGTACATGCCAAACAAAAGCTTGGACGCATTTCTTTTTGGTTAGTTACTTGTTGCATTCCATTTCTTGAATCGATATACTATGTATTCACTAATTCATGCATACGTCTTTTTAAGTTTAAACTAATTCTCTGTCTTGTGTATCCCATTAGACCCTGACAGAAGAAAAGAACTAGACTGGAAAAAACGCTTCAACATCATCGAAGGAGTTTGCCGAGGACTCCTTTACCTTCACAGGGATTCTAGGCTAAGGATTATTCATAGAGATATAAAAGCTAGTAACATTTTATTGGATGAGTCTCTCAACCCAAAAATTTCAGACTTTGGCACGGCTAGGATTTTCGGAGGCAATGAAGATAAAGGCAATACAATCAAGGTTGTAGGGACATTGTAAGTAACGTCAATTCAATTGAACTATACTCTCATATTATTACATATAGTATATCATCATCTTAAAACGTATGTTTGTTGTGTGATACCGGTGAAATGCAGTGGCTATATGTCCCCTGAATATGCAATGGAAGGCCGGTTCTCAGAGAAATCTGATTTATTCAGCTTCGGAGTATTAGTACTAGAGATTGTTAGTGGCAGAAAAAACACTAGTTTCTATCGAGACGAGCAATCCTTGAGCCTTTTAGAACATGTAAGCAAGCATACCTTGAGCATGGCTATAGCAATTCGGATCCGAGTGGGTAAAAATTAAAAACTGTACTTGATATCTTACACTTTGCTATTGTTTTCAGGCATGGAAACTGTGGAATGAAGGCAACATTATGAGCTTAGTGGATCCAACAATATCTGATCAAACTCCAAGCTTTGATGGAGGGGAAATATTGAGATGCATACATGTGGGACTGTTGTGTGTGCAAGAATTGGCAAAAGATAGGCCAAATGTGTCCATTGTTGTATCAATGCTCAACAGTGAAATTGCAGAGCTTCCAACTCCAAAGCATCCACCATTCATTCAAGGGCACATTGCTGCAGCAGGCACTGGTCGGTCATCTCAGCAATATTCTGTAGGTAGTGTCACGGCCACAACTATAGAACCCAGATAGCAATCATATTCAATATTTTTATCTTCACCTTATTCAAGGACCAACATTTTTTGGTCATGAAACCATCTTTGTTACAATTTATTTTCTTGTATTTTGCACTATCAATAAAAATGGCACGACATAAACAGGTCAATCCAAGATCAACCATTATTCTAAAATCTAAACTGGCTTCAAGACAAGCCGAGCCAGCGGACTTTAACTTTAGTACCCAATAGCATAATGACATGCACATGCAACTCTTTAAGAAGAAAATAAATAAAAATCCAAGTTGCCAAGTGCAAGTTGTCCACGTACACCTCACGTTGCAAATATTCTGACATTCCATTTCCATAATTGGTGTTCACTGTAATGTATTATATCAAATTCCATTATCTGTTTAATATTAAAAACAAAAACTGTACCTTTCACATGATAGAATTATTTTCAAAATACTTTATAAGTACCCTTCTTATCATTAAGACACTTATTTATCATCAACCACAACTTGAAGTCTTTAAATTTGTTGAAGTGGGTGATGTGTCCTACATTTGATAAATATGAACTGAAGATGCTGAATATAATAGTGCAAGTGAAACTTTTTAGTACAAAAGGCTCAAATCATTATATTATAGTTTGGGCCGGTTGTGGGCTAGGAGGGATTCGAACCCCCGACATCGTGGTTCGTAGCCACGTGCTCTAATCCTCTTAGATATAGGCCCCACTCCGTCTCCACTGGATCTGTTCCCGGGAGTGCCCTCATTATTGAAATATAATAAAATTAATATTTTCGATTTTGATAAAATCTTGTATGATTTGAACAACTCTCATCCGCAAAAACAAATAAGACCCGAGCTACATTTATTCATGAACCAAAACTTACAAATTAAATCTAAAGAAAACATAACCGAGACGGAGTCGCAAGTTTTTTATCTTATGAAATTAAGATCCCATAGCTTATTAAAAAAATCCAAACAATGACCAGTGCTATGTTTGTTGTTTAAACAATGGTGGAGTGCTTCGGTTATTTCTCTCTTTCTGTGACAAAACAACAAATATGTGGTCCTCTGCTTGTTGTTTAAATACAACATCATCCAAAAAATCTACCTACACCATTTCAAAACGTAAAATTTCAGCATCAAACCCAGATGCCAATTCATCAAATTGAATACTACACAATAAGTAATCATTTTAAGGAAATAATAAAATTGAACCAATGACTTCTCAACTTGGTTAAGTACATCTGCTCAGCTCCTAAGTTACTCAAAATTAAATATCAATAGTTACAAATAAATACTCACTTCATCTGTCTAATTTGTTTTATATTTTTGTCTCAAAATAAGTTTTTTTTATAAAAAAAAAAAAACAGTTATATCATGAATTTGCAATATATTATCATAATATGTTTTTAGTACCCATGAAATTTGTTAAAACACATGCCAGTAACAATTTAAAAATAATGGCAATAACACTACTTAATTTTGCATAATTATTCCTAAAAATAGAAACAATTAGTTCATTTTAGGACAGGAATTATGTGATACCGATATATAGTCATCTTCGAAAAGTACATGTACTTCAATTGTCGGCAACGATATAGGATATACAGTGCTCGTGTTTCTTTGTCTGTTTGTAAAGATTTGAATATTCTTGTTGCAATAAATGTGTTTATCACATAGTACATGATGAAGATCGATCTATAGTTCTTCGGTCAAATGATTTTCCATTCTTCACATAGTCAACCCCATCAACTATTTCCTTCCATTTTCTCGACGCAAAAAATTCTTTCTCTGCCTCCTAAAAAAAATGCTCTTCTCAAATTCCAGTGTCAGCCATGGCAGATACTGAAACCATTGTACCGTATAAAAATACCTACTCCACTGAATCACCTGGCTTCCATTACCAACTAAATTTGACCTGTCCCTACTCCCTACCATAATATTCAAATATAGTCAATACCCACATTTTGTCTGCGCCCACTTCAAAACTTCCAAATTCATTGTCACGGCCTCTTCCAAGTCTTGTAGGTCACAATCGGCGGCGGTTCTTATTTATCGCCGATACAAATCCACGCAACGCAGTTGGTCATTTACAATTTTCTTGGTAGATCCAGATTTGAGATGGGCACGAGTGCCGTGAAAAACCCACTTGGTATTTTTCTTTGCTCGCTGATCTGCGTCTTCTACTCTGTTTCTCTGTTTTGCCGCGCCGCCACTAATATCACCACCGGCCAGCAGTTGCGCGACGGCGACACCATTGTGTGCGCCAGCGGGGCTTTCGCTCTGGGCTTCTTCAGCCCCGGGAACTCCACGTCCCGATACGTCGGCGTTTGGTACAACGAAATCCCGAATCCTCCGGTCGTGTGGGTCGCGAATCGGGAAACCCCAATCCCCGATAAAAACGGAGTCTTGGCGATTGGGGACGACGGTAGCTTGGTAGTTTTGAACGGAAATGGGACCTCAATTTGGACATCGAACTCTTCCATTTCGTCCAACAGTTCCATGGCGGCTCTCTCCGACGACGGAAACATCCTACTCTGGGCCGCCGGAGAGGTCGGAGATCCCAGTAAGGCGTATTGGCAGAGCTTCAACCACCCGTCGGACACGTATCTTCCGGGAATGAAGGTGCAAGTGAATGCTGCGCTGGGAGAGAACCGTCTCTTCCGGTCATGGAAATCCGGCAGCGACCCGTCGCCGGGAAGCTACTACTTGGGTGTTGATCCTCGCGGAGCTCCGCAGATTGTGGTCTGGGATGGGACCAAACGGTGGTGGCGAAGCGGCCATTGGACTGGAATTATGTTCCTGGGTGTACCAAACATGACCACCAATCTTTTCTATGGTTTTAAAGTCACACCACCTGGACCAGATGGGAGTGCTTACATTTCCTATATTCCTTACAACAATTCGACATTAATAAGGTTTCATATTCGTCCGGATGGAGTTGAGGAGGAGCTGAGATGGGCTGAAGATTCCAAGGAGTGGAGTCTGTATCAGGCACAGCCTGCTGATGAGTGTGAGTTCTATAACAAGTGTGGAAATTTTGGGATCTGTGATGTGTCTTTAGCTCCCATATGCCGTTGTATGAAAGGGTTTGAGCCGGCTAATAAGCAACAATGGGCTGATAAGAATTGGTCGGGTGGGTGTGTTAGGAAGAACCAATTGCAGTGCCGGGTTAATAATGGCACGGGCGGGGGAGATGGTTTTGCGGGGGAGAATTGTATGAAGTTGCCGGATTTTGCAGATCATGTGGGGGAGGCATCGGATAAGGAACAGTGCGAGGAAGCATGTGCAGGGAATTGTTCTTGTAATGCATATGCTTTTGTCAGTGGGATCGGGTGCTTGATATGGACCTCGGAGGAATTAGTAGATATTCAGCATTTTTCAGGTTATGGGATACAAGTGACACTGAACCTCCGGCTCGATGATTCTGATTTAGGTAAGGTAAATCAGTTTTGTGATTGTTGTTGTCATTTTTTGGGTACTTGGATGAGTTTGTTATTGGTATAGAAACAGAACATATACTCATGGAAAATCTTGATTTGAATCAGCACATGAGTTCATTATTAGATTCCGAATGTCAGTGATTTCTGCTGTTTGTTCAATAATTGCAATGGTAGTATTGTATTGGGGTGCTAGTTCTTGACTTCTGTATTCTGGTCTTAAATGATGTTAGGTAAATGATGTTAATATCACAACGTTGTTGGTAGGAGATGCCAAATGGTG
Source organism: Pelargonium nanum (assembly GCA_036897485.1). Taxonomy (NCBI): domain Eukaryota; kingdom Viridiplantae; phylum Streptophyta; class Magnoliopsida; order Geraniales; family Geraniaceae; genus Pelargonium; species Pelargonium nanum. The sequence goes on from JAYMTF010000091.1 coordinate 8,498, forward strand.
AATGAACTTTGGGGAGGGGTTTGGTCTTATGTCATAATTAACCAATACTGATCGAGATATTAGTATAATTTTATGTTTAAAGAAAGAGTTAATGCAAAGAGCTGCATCGAGGTAGATTTGTAGTCCTTGTCTTGCAATTCCTGGAGCCTTAGAGGTTGACATCTCATTGAACTCTCCTTATTTTATTTTTTCACAATAGATATCAGGAAAATATGCAACCTTTCTGTCTATTGATCACATTTTCCTTTTACTCCAATTGTTTGTCAAGATGATCAAGAAAAGTAGAAAACAAGGCACAACGTGTTAGTTAATTACTGAACTTCTCTGTTAATTTGTGCAATGTATGACATTTTCCCCTTCCAATGCAGGTGGCAAGATGAAAATGTCCAAACTTATTATTATATTAATTTCTGTAGCGGGGACACTTTTTATTGGTGCGTTGATTTGTCTACTATGGAAGTTCAAAGCCAAATTTAAAGGTACTATTTTACGCGGTAGTTTGGGAAAATTTTAAACTTGCTTCTTCATATTGACTTCTTACCTATCTTCTGTTTCCTCTCTATTTCATCTCTAGTTCTGCCCACAGTTTCTACAACTTCCTGGTTGAGGAACAATGAAGCATCTAGTTCGGATGTGAACAAGAGCAAACCAGTTTCAACAGAACTTTCAGGAGCATATGATCTTGGTATGGAAGGGAATCAAATCAGTGGATCGGACTTGCCAATGATCAGTTTCAGTAGTATAGTAGCTGCCACAAACAACTTTTCTGAACAGAACAAGCTAGGCCAGGGTGGATTTGGCCCTGTCTACAAGGTGAGTTTTCTTCAAAGTATTTTTTTTACCAGAAAAAAGAAAGGAATAAAAAAACACTAGAAGTAGGTGACTTATGATCAATTCGCTAAAGATGGGATTATATTTCTCTTTTTTCATCATTAGGGAAAGTTTCCTGGAGGACAAGAAGTAGCTGTAAAGAGGCTTTCAAGGAAGTCTGGCCAAGGCTTAGAGGAATTTAAAAATGAGATCATACTGATTGCAAAATTACAGCACAGAAATCTTGTTAGACTATTGGGCAGCTGCATTGAACCAGAAGAAAAAATATTGCTTTATGAGTATATGCCAAACAAAAGCTTGGACTACTTTCTTTTTGGTACGTTCTTTCCACCCCAATTGCATCACTTTCTAGTAGGCTCCTTGTTTGACAACTTTTCTTAAAGTTGAATTAAAATATTCTCATCAACTTTCTACTGGTATGGAAGCTCGGAACAAGGATAGGGAACAATATTTATTGAAAGAGAAACCTCAGAGAATATTTAACATTCATATCTGTAGCTAAGTCAGGGAAGTCAGTTGGACCAGCAGTCAAGAATGGCCCAACAATATAACAACAATAGACATAATCAACCCTACTTGTTTCCCTGCATATAAACATGTTACTCCCTCCTCCGTCCTAAAATGAGTGTCCTTGTTTCAATTTTGAGAAAAATTATGGAGAAGTTAGTGTGATATATTTACTCTTGTATCCTCATGATAATGTGTTAAGGGATACTAACTAACTTGTTATAAGGATACTATTGACAATTTATGTATAACTAATTCACTTACTAAAGACATTTTGGGACAAAGATTCAAGAGAAACTGGACACTCATTTTGGGAGAGAGTGAGTACATATTATGAATTTCAGTTCAACAATTTATAAGCCCATGGCACTTCACATTTCTTATTGTAATATTGTTAATAGCAAATGTTTTTTTTATTTGAATGCTCAATTTCAATTTCAGTTCTCTTATGTCTCTGCCATGAACAACTTGTTAACTTAATAGTATGGCAATCAACTTATTATCTCCATCTGCTCACATTTCTTGATTTATTATTGCAGATCCAGCCAAACGACCTTTGCTAGATTGGAGAAAAAGCTTCAATATTATTGAAGGGATTGCACGTGGGATCCTTTATCTTCATCGAGATTCAAGACTTAGAATAATTCATCGAGATCTGAAGGCTAGTAATGTTCTGTTGGATGAAGACATGAACCCAAAGATTTCAGACTTTGGCATGGCCAGAATATTTGGGGGGAATCAAAATGAAGCAAACACGAACCGAGTAGTGGGAACATAGTAAGTATGACATTAGTACAAGTTCATGCAACTCAATTTATTTCATAACTAGTTAACAATTTGACTAATATAAACTTTAAATGCAGTGGTTATATGTCTCCCGAGTATGCAATGGAAGGTCTATTTTCAGTGAAGTCAGATGTCTATAGTTTTGGGGTGTTATTGCTAGAGATTGTCAGTGGCCGAAGAAACACTAGTTTTCGTCTAACTGACCATGCAAACCTTATTGGATATGTAAGTGTTTCTTTTATGCTTTTATGTAGTTTTAACAAACTCGTGAAGTGAGAAACTAATAGTAAACTGAATTTTGAATCCTGCAATGACTAAATTGTTTTGTAATGGTTTCAGGCATGGCATCTTTGGAACGAAGGAAAAGTAATGGATCTCGTTGATCCATGCATTGCAGATTCAAGTCCCCAAAATGAAGTGTTGAGATGTGTACAGATTGGGATGTTGTGCGTGCAAGATAATGCATTGTACAGGCCAACCATGTCGAGAGTGGTGTTAATGCTGGAGAGTGACACTGTACAAATCGACTTGCCTAGGCAACCCACTATGACCTCAATGAGGAGCTCCATAGATACGGAACATTTGTTGGAAAGTCAAGATGTGATATCCTCAAACGAGATCACAGCTTCAATGTTAGTAGGAAGATGATTCATTTTTCCCTCCTCTCTATTCTGCATTCTTGATTCTTGCTCCATGTCCATATACTATTACAAGCTGTAGATGGGTGTTTCTGTATTTTTATTTTATTTTTTTATTTTGTAAATCATACATGGGCTATGGCAGGTTCAAGAGAAAGCCCAAACTTAGGATGTTGTATTCTTTTAAAATTAATGTAAATAGATTGAGTTTGTGATACAAGTCAGAATGTTGACTTTGAAGAAACTGACATATGAAGGATTGTTTCAGGCATGTCAGTTCTGGTTCTGGAGCACAGGAAGAGGTTAGACATGTTGGTTGAAGCATTGGTTGACTCATTTTCCTCCTCAGGATCATGCTGCAGCAGATACACAAACCACATATGTCACCTATATACACCTTCACTCTACAAAGCTTTGTCACATTATGATAATCAGTTTATGGATGATGTTGGTGCCACTGTTTTGAGATTCAATTCATTCCATTCTTAGACTTATTATGGACATAATGAAGTTCTCAGGTTGAATGTGCTTTCTGTCAAGCTTAGAAGGTGGATAATAGGATAAATGTGTCTACATCGAACGAACTAAACATGATTTCGGATACCGAATAGGATCTTTGACCATATAAGGTTGTATGGTCTGATAATATCAGACAAACTTGGCTTGATGTAACACTTGTATCTGTCTAACTCCTTGTTGATTTGTAAAGTTTGAGTGAGCCAAGAACACATCAATCCTATTCAACTATTTTTGGCAACAAATAATGAAATATGGATTGGCCTATACATTGAAGTTAATGTGTTTGAATGTCTGGTTAAGACCACCTCAGTTACAGTTAAGGTCTATTCATGGTCACGAGCGTTTCTTTCATTTCTCTTCACACTAAAATGCAACTCCTAAAGAGTAAAGAGTATATGGACTCACACGTCTCTGTAGGTAATAATAATGGTTAATGGTACATTTCAGGTTGCAGTAGTTAAGCATTAAATGATGGTGCAACCATATATATTTAGTGCTCATTTTTATTATTAGATGGTTGGTTCATGGCCATATATTATGACCCAATTATTTTTACCAGCAGCCTCCATTTACTTATTGCTATCCTAAATAATTTGTGCACATTTTCAATTGCATCACAGCTCCAGAGCCTCTGTTGCTGTATGTATCTTCCTCTTTCAGCTTCACAAGATTTCAAGCATCTCTCTTCCATGTGAGTGAACCTTACTTTCTGGTTATACATTTGTTTTTCTTTGTCCATTGCTAGAACATCTGTGGTTTACTAACTTACTGACACATATGATTGCTGGATAATTTCAGCATTGCAATGTAAAAACAAATATCAGATTAGGGCTAAGAAAATTAAAGTTAGACCAATTTGGACTGATCTGCCAAGGCTAGTGTTGAAAAGTTTGATGGTCTCTGATGCATATGACTATATGAGTGACCTTCAATAGTACATATATCATCATTCTTTTCTTGGAGGAAAATGGGTGCTGGAAGTGTTTGTGTTTTGTATACTTGGATGTTTTTCTTCTTCAGCTTGCTTTTTCCGAACCATTGTGCTACTATAAATAGCATAACTCGGTCTCAGCCACTCTCACAAGGCCAAAGTCTAACATCCCTGAACCAGATGTATGAACTAGGCTTCTTTACACCTGCCGGTTCTAGTAACCTATATGTGGGGATATGGTACTATAAAATTTCTCCACAGAAAGTTGTGTGGGTAGCCAACAGGAAGACTCCACTCACAACAGATTCCTTGGCCACTCTAGGAATTGGGAGCAATGGAAATCTGATGCTCATGGATGGCAACAGAATGCCAATTTGGTCGTCTGATATTCGTGTTTCTGTTCAATCTACTAGTTTGATTGCAATACTTCTAGACAATGGAAACCTTGTTCTGCAAGATGCATTTTCCGGGGAGAACTTCTGGGAGAGCTTTGATCATCCTTGTGATACCATCCTATCCGGCATGAAGATAGGCATAAATACTATAACTGGGGAGAAACAAGTTCTAACTTCTTGGAAAAGTGAGAGTGATCCATCACTTGGAAACTTTGTTGTTGGGATTACCGCGGAGACGCCTTCTCAAGCTTTCATTTGGAATGGGAAAACTCCTTATTGGAGAGGTGGGCAATGGGATAAGTCGAAATTCATTGGAATAGCAGGTATGGCTCAGTCATATCTAAATGGATATGACCTCCAGCAAGATGTTCAACATGGAACTGCTTACTTGTATGTTCATACCAACACATCCTCTTTGAGACATATGGTCATTTCAGCGGCGGGATCTCTGAAGATATTGGTGTGGAACAAAGGCGAAAAAGAGTGGATCAGCTTATGGGAAGCACCAAAGAACAAATGTGATATGTATGGAGTATGTGGCCCTTTTGGAGTTTGTAGAGACTCTTCATCTCCTATTTGTAGGTGTTTGAAAGGGTTTGTGCCAAAGTCGAAAGAAGAATGGAGCAAAGGGAACTGGACTGGAGGGTGTGTGAGGCATACCACATTGCGCTGTGAGGAAAACCCGACCAAGAAAAGAGATGTGTTTTGGAAGATGAGTGGGATGAAACTGCCTGATTTTTCTGAATATGCCTATCTTTCAAATCAAGAAAGTTGCCAGAGTTGGTGCCTGAAGAACTGTTCCTGCACAGCATATGCATATGTAACTGGCATAGGCTGTATGCTATGGACCAGAGAGCTTGTAGATGTTCAGGAGTTTCCTTTTTCCGGGGAAGACCTTTTCGTTCGCCTTCCATATTCAGAAATAGGTGACAGTAATTTTGCAATTGATTCAAATTCAATGTAACAGTGTCTCTTTCTCTTTCTCACCTTTTCCTTTTGTTTTGAAAAACTCCAGGTGCACAGAAGAAATTGGAACTACTCATCATCAGCCTTGTAGCTATTGCTGGTCTAATTATAATCTTGGCTACTTTAGCCTATGGCCTGTGCAGATGGAGAGTTGCTAATCAAAGAGGTAAGAGCACAAGAGCACAAGTGCACAAGTGTCAAGCTTCTGTGTACATTTTGTTAAATTTGACAGCTAGAAAATGTTAAAGGTCTGATGAAAGTGATTTTGCATATCAGGGAACAGGATAGGAATCCGAAAACAATCCTTTTTTAGTGGTATGACTTACTCTTCAAGAGACAGTCAACAAGATGATACATGGAGAAGCCATTTGAGTCAGCAAGATCAATCTGAGCTACCAATGATTGATTTTGATAACATATTGCTCGCCACAAACGAATTCAGCATTTCTAACAAACTTGGACAGGGAGGATTTGGTCCAGTATACAAGGTTGTTATCTGTTTCTTTCTTTTTTTGATGAACATATGCATTATGCACATCTAATATAAAGAGATCAAGTTTTGAGTATACTTGACAATTGCATGAAACTTTGTTCAGGGTAAGCTACAAGATGGGAATTACATAGCAGTAAAAAGACTATCTAGCAGCTCAGAGCAAGGCATAGAAGAGTTCAAGAACGAAATCATATCGATTTCCAAACTCCAGCATCGGAACCTTGTCAGACTCATTGGTTGCTGCATTGAAAGAGAAGAAAAATTACTAGTATACGAGTACATGCCCAACAAAAGCTTGGATACATTTCTCTTTGGTTCGTAACACTGAATACTTAACTTTTGTGTGTAAATAGTTAGTTTTTTTAGGACACAATGTATTGGGATCACATACTCAAATAGTTATATATTTTTATGGATGTGTTTGACTAGATCCATCAAAAAGATCCCAGCTAAATTGGGTTAGACGATTTGACATCATTCAGGGTGTAGCACGAGGGCTGCTATATCTCCATCGCGATTCATGTCTGAGAGTAATTCACAGGGATTTGAAGGTCAGTAATATTCTTTTGGATGAAAACATGAGCCCCAAAATTTCAGATTTTGGGTTGGCACGGATTTTTCATGGAACACAAGACTTGGCAAATACTCACAGGGTTGTGGGAACACTGTAAGCATCTATATATCCTTGCTTAATTTAGAACTGTTATAACATTCATACTGAAGTTGCTCTCAAATGCAGAGGATACATGTCTCCAGAGTATGCTATTGGTGGAATATTCTCAGAGAAATCTGATGTGTTTAGCTTTGGGGTGTTGCTGTTAGAGATAGTTAGTGGGAAGAAGAACACGGGCTTCCATCATCGCGGAGAACACATCAACCTTCTAGCTTATGTAACATTCATTCACTTGCTCATATGATGTTTTTCTCTAATATTTCTTAGTTGATTCACTGACAAGTGCATGCAAGATTGTTTCAGGCATGGGAATTATGGGTCAAAAGCTTGGAGCTAGACTTGGTTGATGAATCTTTAGGTGACTCATTTTGCCCATCACAAGTAAAGAGGTGCATACATGTTGGACTTCTTTGTGTTCAGGACCAACCTGCAGATAGACCAACTATGTCAGCTGTACTGCCCATGTTATGTAGTGAAATAGAGTGTCCAGAGCCAAAACAACCTACTCTTACATTCAAAACAGCATCAGCCTCTTGGGATTGTGATCATCATCTGCAGAGCACTACCAGCAGCAATATGCACACCTAAAATGGTGTCACTGTATCAATGGTTCAAGGGAGGTAAGTGATTGTTCCTGCAGAAATCATGTAGTTGCTCCATATATAGTGTGTTTTGTTGAAACTTTTATGACATTTCTCAATGGGTTGGGTTGTAGGAAAGTTACTGTTTGCAAGCTTGGAACTTGCAGATGCTGCTGAGATTTCATATACAATAGGACACTGGATGAGAAATAGCATACTCCTATGACCTAGTTGGAATTGTTTTTGAAAATAAGACTCACTCTCTAGTATTTGGACAAGAATTTTGGTTGAGACTGTGAATCAAGAATATCATTCTCATTCTTCATATTTGAAGAATGACTTTTTGGTTCTGAGAAATGTTTTGCAATGAGAATCACATTCTCATTTTCATTCGTAAATTTGTAATCCAGACGCTCCTAAATAAGTACAGAAGATATTGTTGTTCTCTCTTGTTGGCTGAAAACTTTATGGTTTTGGATTATAATGCCAGTTCTTTTATCCCAAACAGTATTAGTTAATAAAGTAACCAAATGTAACTATAGAAGAGAAGTTAAATGCATGAACAATCTCAAAATTGCTAAACTTCTCATTCTAACCCAATTCATGTAATACCATCTCACCAATGCATTGTAAAGCATTCTTATGTGGTCCAAAATGAAACTGAAAGAGAAAAGAAGAAAAAACAAAATGAAAGACTAGCTAGTACTAAAAATAAAGACCACCACCCATATTTGATCCTGTGTACCCAGCTACCAACTCAATCCCATCCCGAATTAGGCACAAATCTTTCTGTTTTCAAATGATTACCAGTATCATTCTAACCCAAAAAAGAAGATTGTAAACCAATTTTCAAGCAAACACCAAGATAAGGAAGCAAAAGAACACTGTTTTTGCTCTGTAAACCATGTAACAATGACGATGCTGGATGCTAGGTAGTCAATTGTACCATATTTGTTTTGTGTTAATCATGCATGTACAGAGTCTTTTTTTTTTAATCTAATCACATATACTGATTTTGAGAATCGGAAACTACAGTACACAAGGGACCATTTCACGTTACATTGTGTTTGTGAAATGATATATTTGATGAATTCATCTCCTGTTTCTTCTCCAGACTGCACCAGAACTGAATCCACTTTGTAGATTTTGTGCATAGCAGCAACAAACATCAATTGGTAATGGGTAATTGATTAGCTGAAGAGTACGTACCAAGAAAAAGAAAATTCTCCAGCAGTTGTTGGCCTCTTCTATGGACTCGGTGAGCCATAAAGAAAGTCATGGAATTATAGCTAGAAACTTATAAAATTGACTTCTTTTTTTACTATATGTTTGAATTCGAATTCGAGTAGGACAACGTTATATGAGCAGGCAAAACTCTTCTTATTAAATAACGCGACATAAAAAATCACAAGTCAAAACGACGAATGATGACATGAGTACATGACATGTGGTGCCCCAATCGCTTTGTGGGTTCATTCGGAGAGACCAAACACCTCAACAACAATGGACAATCCAAAAATTTAAATGAGTCCGTTGGGGAAGACCTACCCGAGCGGACATTCGGGGAATGTTATGACCCCCGGCCCAGACAAATCTTAAAACTTTTTCGCCCAAGTTATGTGGATTGCTCTCTGTTGAAGATGTACAAAGGAGCCTCTAGTTGAGGCAAGTTTGAGGAGGAAGTGTTGAAGTTCCACACTTTTTTTATAGACAAAATTTGAGTTTTGGCATTTTTAAGAGGAGCTTGTTGAGGACGGAGCGCAGCCAAGTTGTTGGGAGCGACCCAAAATAGCTTGTATGGACGAGGTGACAGAGAGTCGTAAAGAGACCATGGAGGCTCGAGGGGTAAGGTGAAAAAGGGTCATGAATAGAGACACAAAGAAGCTCGCGCATGCAAAGTGACATTCGTTTATAGAATAGAAAACCCAAAATGGCTCAAGAGCGCAAGGTGAGGAAGGGTCATGAATCAATTATCTTCCACAACTTTGTTTATTGGATACATACCACCAGATGCAGGGGATTGTGTTCAGTGAAATCTGATATGTCTTGAGCTATTATGAGGTTTTACCACAAGAGGAACAGTCATTGCTGTGATTACTATATTTCTAGATAACTCCATGCATGCAAAAACTTGATGATTGTGAATCTGTGATCCTTTACTTCATTCTAGCTACCTTAAAGGGTGAAGGTGTGGCACTTATGGAGAGAAGGAAAAGCTCGATATCGTTGATTCTTCGTTGGGACAGTCAACAAGTGGTGTTACTATAACCACGATTCAAGCTCGATGTACGTTTTTACTTTTAAACATTGTACTCATGCTCTTCAATCCCATCCATTTTTATTAAATATGGGTGGTCACAACTCACAAGTGTTGTTGAACAATAAAGACTGAAAGCAGCTTGAAGCAGTCTCTTGTCCATTATCAATTTAATATACGTGTCGTGATATACAACTTTCATGTTCTGCAACAACCATTCAAACAAATAATTCCTGAAAAAATTATGAATAACAACAGTTGAAGGTACATAAATGGTTGAACTTGAACCCACAACAGTTGAAGGACAAGAAAGGCCTCGGATTTCAAGATTTGTGGTTGTAGAGTACTAGAGTTGCTGTCACACGACACGACTGTAGGTCAGTGTAGAGCTAATTCTGAGGGCAATATCTTCTTGAAGTCATGAGAAAGGTCCCAAGGTGACGACAAACTCAACTGCATCATTAATGCAAAACAACACATAATTAGTTCTTGAAACACCCTCGCTAGCACTAGCAGCCATAGCAGTACCATGAATTTTCAAAAACCATCTCTGTTTTCTCTTGTTTTCTTCCTTCTTGGCCACTTCTGCAGTGCCTCAACTGACCATGTCACCATCTCTCCAGAGCAACCCATTAAAGATGGTGACACCTTGATCTCTAGCGGCCAAGTTTTCGCTCTCGGTTTCTTTAGCCCGGCCAATTCCAGCCACCGCTATGTCGGTATCTGGTACAACAAGGTGTCGGTGCAGACCATAGTGTGGGTTGCAAACAGAGACACCCCTGTCACTGATACCACCGGAGTCCTCGCCGTCACGCCTCAAGGAAACCTAGTACTCCTCGCCGGAAACCGCAGCATCTGGTCGTCAAATATCTCATCAACCACAAACAATCCTAGAGCTCACCTCTTGGATTCAGGAAATCTTGTTTTGGTCAAAAATGACAGCAGGACTGTCATGTGGCAGAGTTTTGATCACCCAACCGATACTTATCTTCCGTACATGAAGCTGGGGCTGAACCGGAGAACCGGTCTGAGTTGGGTCTTCACGTCATGGAGGTCCGAAAATGACCCGGGAACTGGGAACTACTCCTACGCCATTGATCCAACAGGGTACCCTCAGCTGTTCTTGTACAAGGGTCCGGACCCTTGGTGGCGGGTCGGGTCATGGACAGGCCTGAAATGGAGCGGAGTACCCGAAATGACACATAACTTCATCTTCAATGTGTCTTATGTGGACAACCAAGATGAAATCTCCGTCCTCTACGGCGTTACGGACAGCTCAATTCTCTCGAGAATGGTGATAGAGGGTTCGGGATTCGTTCGAAGATCGACATGGAATCCGCGAGGGCGTCGGTGGATTGAGTTCTGGTATGACCCGAAAGAACAGTGTGACTACTACAAGCAGTGTGGGATTAATAGTATTTGCGACCCGTACAACTCAGAGTCATTCCAGTGCAAGTGTTTGCCCGGATTCGAGCCCAAGTTGCCGCGAGAGTGGAATCTAAGAGACGGATCAGGCGGGTGTGTTAGGAATCAAGAGGCATCGATATGTAACAACGGGGAGGGTTTTTATAAGGTAGCGCACGTTAAGGTTCCGGATACTAAATTTGTAAGAGTGAACATGAGCTTGAACCTTAAAGATTGTGAACTAGAGTGTAAGAGAAACTGCAGTTGCAAGGCTTATACAAGTGCTGATGAGAGAGGGATTGGATGCATGACATGGCATGGCGATCTGGTGGACTCCAGGAAGTATTCGGATTTGGGTCAAGATTTATATGTTCGCGTAGATTCAGCCATGCTAGGTACTCAAATCTCTTTACATATTACAAGTTCCGCTGCGGCACTACTTGAAAAACAGTGATAAACTACTCATTTATCAAGTCCGTAGCTAGTTTCCTGTAGCTGATCTGCGACAGGAATTTTGTAGCAAATCAGCTACGGAAGACATCCCGTAGCTAAATCCGTAGTTGATCGGTGTTTTTTCTTATAGTGTTGATTTGCTCCTGATCTGATTTATGATGGTTTTTTCTTTCATATATAACTAATGAAGTTGACAAGCATATTCTTCACAAGAAATGGATGATTGCACTCTTGGTCATCGTTCCTGCTATACTGTTGGCTCTGGCGGTCACGTTTGTTTACAGAATGGTAACAAGGAAAACAAAAGGTACAGAAATATTATTAATTTTAACATTATTATAAGTGTTCATATTGGGGTGGTGGCGCAGTTGGCTAGCGCGTAGGTCTCATAGCTTCTGAGTGATCCTGAGGTCGAGAGTTCGAGCCTCTCTCACCCCAATTTTTGTGTTTTGTTTTTGAAATTGCAGGACAGTGTTTTTTGGAGTGTACAAGTGCTGGGGCCCAGGAGCAAAGGCTACTGCTGGGGTATCGTGGGCCCGAGAGTTGGATTATGATTTGGCCCATCCTTTTCTGGTCAAGAGTTTCGTTAATGGCAGGCACTGGATTGCTCCTAATGATGCTTAGCCCCAACACACACTACATTTTTTACTTCCCCAATAAAATACCCACCAACCCATATCTTTTCATTCGTTTATTTTATATAAAACTTACAATTTGTTTTTGTTACTAGATCCTTGGAAATTTGTGTACTTGGGCTAAATGTCCCCTAACACACTCAATGATGCTCAAAATGTATCTTTATGCTTTACTATAATTTTGTATTCAATGAGAGCATACCGTATTATTCAATCTCTCTAAGTGATATGACAATTCTTCACATTGCTTTGTTCACAATTAATGATTAAACTGAGAGCACACTATATGCAGATGCAGAAGTTGAGTGAACCAATATCTCTAACAACAAAGTTAATCACCTAATATCTATTAAATGACTGCACAACTTAACTGAGAAACAACTAATATTTGAACTGGAAACACTTTATTTCTCTCGCAGATATATCGGAAAGGAAGAAAAATCTGTAATTTGTCGGAAAACAGCAACTTCCTTGGGCTACAATAGACGAAAGACTACCACCTACATTATACAACAATTTGTCTGTCCATCCTGCATCTCTGGAGATCTGCAAAACCAACATGTTATTCAGTCAGCTGATCGATTCATGAAAGCAAAAGATGATGTTTTTTTTTTGTCCTAACAATTTTCAATAAAAAACGATGGAAAAGAAAAGTATCTGAATTCTTCTCCATATGTGTGTAATAAGTGCATATGAATCAATATCAAGATGGTACATGTTTAGCTTACAACACTTACAACTGTCCCAGAGCCGATAGGTCGAAATCAGGAGCAAGCTCTTGCACGATATCATTAGGTGGTTGGCCACATTCTTGCATTTTTTGCATGAGATCAACAATCTTGGTAAAGTTACTAGGTTCCTTTTCATATACTTCATTGAGATTTTTTATGAGTTCATATTGGTGGGAGTAACGTTGATAATCTTCACTACTCAAAGTAGCTGAATGCTCCTCCAACCACTTGGGATATCGCTCGCCAATCTCCTTCATTGGTTCTTGAAGAATTTCCTTGGATAGAAGTTGTTGCATCATGGTTTCCACAATTGATTCCATGTCCTGCACAAAAGAGGAAGGAAAGAAATTAGGGAAGTAATATGTAAAACAAAGGCACTCTGAACTACAAGGAAAGAAACATGATTAGTAAATGAAGACTATCCAATGTACCAGAAACAATCCCGACAAAAATTTATAGCAAACCCAAATTCCAGAGTTCTTTAACTTAAGTTTTAATCCCCCTTTAGAACAAATGCAACTGGTTCTTAAGGCAACTTGAAACACTTCCAACCTTATCAAAATAAGCCAACCATAGATATCGTAAGGTCTCCAACATTCAGGGAAAAGTAAGACTTAGGTTTCTCTTCTATTAAACGCAAATGCGGGTGTCACAATCAAACCCAGGACCTATTATCAAATCACATATAAAACACATCCAATAATCTGTAAAACATGCAAACAAGGATACATAATTAAAATCATATAAAATGATTATGAGGGTTAAAGCAAAACTTAAGGCACCTGTTAATGGTTGTGGTATCCAAGACGTAATGCTTACAGTCTCATAATAAAAAATAACAGACTCGGAGATTTCCTTGTTTATATAAATTGAAAAAATAACAGGAATAAGCTGACTGGTTGAGAAGTACAGGAGACATAACCAACTACCAACTCAATCCAGTTTTTCAGCACATCACATAAACATGCAAATAAGCAGACTCACAAGATGGATGTTCAAGAAGTAGTTCTGTTTACTCAAACAATAACCAAAACTTAAAGTCATAGTTAATCAAATAAAAATATATAAATCTCAAAATTTGGAAGAAAAAAAAAAAGTAACCTCATCAAGAATCAGATACAAAGGAACGGGCCAGGTTGAACCAAAGCAACCCTACTGGGAAATATCCTCAGCAAGTGGAAAAGAGGGAAACGAAAACATACAAAGGAAGCATCATTTCTTTAAATTATAAGATCACAAGAAATCTACCATCCTCACTACACTCCTCATGGTGGCTTCAATAGATTGAAAAATCTTGCCACTTCAAAAACAAACCTCCATGTAAATTTCTTGTAGTTGCTCTTCAAAAACATAATCACTAGCAAATCGGCCAACAAAGCCCTTAACATCAATTGACTAGGCATTTCAATGTAGCTGACGGAAACAAACTAGTAACTCGAGCACCGGAGAAATAACACTGACCAAACCAAACACCTAGACCTACGATCCACACACTTCTCTCAAAACTCAGGATAAGCAAACCATCCGATAGAGGATTTCGCAATAGGTTGAATGGTTGTCACAAACTTCAATGCAAATAGTATAATTAATATAAATCAAAACAAGTGCAAAATATAGCACAATAACATTTCAGAAATGGCAGGTAAATCTCAAACAAAAACATTTCAGAAATGGAGATTTCATTTTCATTTCACAACCAAGCCATTACCAACGCATAACCAAATCAATCCATGAACTAGTACCAAAAAAGAAATAAAGAAGAATATTCAAGGTAAATAATAACCTGAGGCCCAGCAAGCTCTTCAAACTGTTTAATCCAATCCTCTATCATTGCATCCTTGGCCATATCGTCTCCGCCGAGTTTAGAAGCTGCAGCAGCAGACTCCAGTCCAATGACGGTCTCCTTAGTCTGTTCCCTAAGCTTATCAAGCGCTTCGGAGACATGAGATTCCTTGGAAACCTTCTGCTTCCCCTTTTTCTTTGCTCTCAAGTCAGGCAATCCCATACCCAGACCCTGAACGCCACAAGGCAATGAACTAGATTCTCGATTCTTCTCCTTAGCATCTTCACTTCTGCAAGCAATCCAAAGACACCGAATTCAGAAATTGATAGGCAGCGAAACTCAGAAAAATAGATAGATAAATAAATCAATGTAAAAACCTTTGAGTAGAAGTAGAAGGAGTGAGGTTGAGACTCTGAAAATCATCCAAAGCACCTGAAACCGTTTCAAATGCAATTCAGAAACGCCTTGTAGTTGTAGATAGAGATAGAGTGAGTGTGGATTAAAGAATAGAGTAGCGTCTTACTATCGAGCAGCTGGTCTAAATCGTCGGAGTGTTCGGCCGCCATGGATGCACAAACTTGGGGATTGTCAAATTCTCTCTTCTAAAAATTTTTCAGAAAAAGATTCAAACGGAAGTGATTTTTTTCTCTTTGGAAGAGAGGGTGAGGGACGTTTTTTTAGCAATTGGCTTTGGAGCCGATGCCGATTAGACTCTCTTCTCAATTCGGCTTATTGAGTCAACTAACCATTAAACTTTTATTTAGTCTCATAATTTTTTTAGATAATGAAGGCTAAAGGTGTGTGTAAAGTTTGGGATAAAATAAAAATTAAATAAATTTTTTTCTGCAACCAATGTTGAAATTGTATTGTATAAGGATCAATTGTGATTTTAAAAATAATTGAATGGTCAATTATGATTTACGAGTACAGTTGGAGGGTCCTCGTACACCTGGTTCTGCTGAGTTTTAATGCTAAAACAATTAAAACATTATTTGTTGTGAAATCATGAATAAAAGAACTTTCATTTCCTCACTTATTTTTTCACCATTGTATTTTTTGTTCCAATTTCAAGTTTTGTTTCGACAGATTCAAGTTGCGCACCTACGAAGGCATGTAAGTTGACATATTTTTGGGACGTTGTATATTTATATCCAGTTGTTTACAAAAAAATATTTTAGCTGTAGCAAATAATATTTGTGTGACATTGGACAAATTGGAGGTGATGTGAATTAAATTTTGCTTGCAATAATATCTTGAGGTACTTGAATCATTACGTCTGGAGCATTTTCAAGAGCTGCTTCTATAAATCGTCAAAACAAAATAAAGCAAGACCCATTCCTGTTTGTTTCAATAACAAAATGAAACATTAAAAATGAACAAATAAACATCTTATTTTGATCAATTCAATACAAATATCTTTTTTTTTTTTTCCCTTGGTGCCCCTCTTTTATCTTGTAATCCCTCCCTAGGGTACATTTTCTGTTTTCAATAAATGAACAAATGAACTGTACGGACGCTGGCTCCTCCTCTTTTCCTTTCCTTCAACCCAAAACCAAACCAGCTCCTCCAGCATCACACCACGGTACGGTGACGGCGTAAGTAAACAATTGTGTATTACAATAAAAACAATACACAGGAGGAAAGTGGGGTTGGGAGTTTACAAGAAACATCCTTTGCTTCTCTTGTGGAACCCAAATTATCACCATTTTGTATAATTGAGAGATGTAGGGGCACAATTGTCCCAACTATATATAGATGATAAGTAACAAAACTTGATATTTACATCTTCATTACTCTGCCTCAAAGTTCCACCTCGTGAAGTTCATCGCCATAACTTCCACCATTCATAGGCATACGCGTCGAAGAAGGGTCACCTGGCATGAAATTGAAGGATGCATGGGGCGATGGTTTCGCTCCCACTGGTTTAGTTGGGGGGCTATACTCATCACTAAAGCTACCGCTGCCCCCGCTCCATGACGCTGCTCGTCTTGATTGAGATGACTCAGCATCGTTTCTATTACCCACTGCCCTCCTGCTCGGTATGTTATCCATGCTTGGAAACCTCTGCAAAGAAGCCGAAGATGGTGATGGAGACTGGAATGAGTAATTCATATTAGACGTCGAAGGATTTCCATTCATGTCTTCTGGTACGTTTTCTTTTGCACCCGCCATGGAATGTTCGCTTGATGATGCTATTGCCGGGGAAAGAACAGCCTCCCTAGTCTGTTCACTCGGTGCTGAGGAAGGATTGGCATCCGTGGTTGGTTCACTCGATGACACTGGGGCAGGAATAAAAAATTTGGCGTTGGCAGAAACTGCAGGTTTAGCAGATGCGACAGAAGGTGACTGGAACAAGTTGGCTTGATTTCCGCCACCTTGATTAAAGGTGTCAACATACCTGCCAAAAGTACAGATGTTTATCAAATTCCAGTTCATAATGATGATTTGGTTGCTCCCATAATGGAGAAAAATGATATCGAAAGAATGATTTTAGATATCTTGGTTTCTGAGATGAGTTGGCTTGTTTACCTTGATCGAACACCCATCCGTCCACGTGCGGAGAATTGATTAGAGGTGGGCGGAATAGGTGGGATCCCTGAAGCATGAGTTGCATTTTTGAACTTTGGGCTCCCAGTAGGAGGAGACCCATCACTCCTAATTGCAGATTTCAAGTTATAATCAGGCATTCCATTCTGGAAGGCTGAAGTGGTTGGAGGGGGTGGCGGGGCTGCTTCTTCAGCTGGGGGTTCAACACCTTCCTCCACCCATCTCTTAAGCTTTTCATCATAATAAAATTTGTTCTTTTCACCTAATTTCGCCTTCAGGAGGAATAAGCAAATAAAATAAATAAGAAAAAATATGAACATGCAAAAAACTCTTTGCAACTATGTGGAACAAAGGGTAATTAGGGAAGAGGAAAAAAACACTACCTGTTTGTCTGAGCGGGATCTTAAGACTAATCCCATAGTCTTCTGCAAAAATTGTGAACCAAAGCCAAAGCGAGTTAATCGAGATGCACTGCCTGATGATTTACCTTGTGCATCGGTTGAAGTCCCATCCATTGATGAATCAGCTTGATCCTATCATAAGTCAGCAAGCCTCATATATTTCATACAAAACCATGTGCTACAAACTCATCAAACAATCAACTGTAGATATAGGGTTCTATTATTTGGAGAACTTTCGCACCTGTCTTGGAGTTCTACCCATATCTGGCTCGGAAGCACTTCTATTATGCATTGTCATTCTATTAGCATCAGCTCTCCTTTCACTTATGGGCTCCATTGATGCAGATGGAACTAACGAGGACATGGCCATTGTTGATTGACTAGTCGATACTCTAGGACCCATTGGCTGGGGAAATTGTTCATTACTTTGAACGCCTCCTTGATTTATTGATGGAGCAGGTGGGGGCATGCCCCCAACAACACGATGTGCTGTGCTGTCGAAAAAGTTGAGAATTTTACCAACAATTTTTTTCGGAGCCAAATTCACTGCATAACCACCCTGTATGCAAAACTTTTATTCAGGTTATCGATATGAAGGTTAAAATTATCAAGGATACAATATTGGAGAACTGATGAATACCTGTTGATGGGTTTTAATCCTGTCCTCCAGGGACAGTACTAATTGTTTCCATGTTTCTACTTCAGGTGCTCGACCAGTTTTCAAAGATTTTAGTAGTGCTTGACAGTACCTGAGACAACATCACCATATTAAGGAACCCGACAGAAGAATGAACTCAAATAAACAGAAAAGAAGTTTCACACGCTTACTTTAGTGAATCTGAAACTTTTCCAACTTCAGCTAACATGTGTGCATATACGAGTTTATATGGCTGAAATGGTAGCAAGATATATTGAGAGTTCCCGAGCACCTTTGAATATTCATACAACTCAGTCCTCTGTCAAATTATCCATTGGATCAATTAGTAAAGCTTCAAGACCATGCAAGCACACCACATTCTCAATAAATATGATTTAAAAAAAGTCAGATGAATTGACAACTCCAAAGTGCACATTTGAGCCACATTACCATTATGGCAAAATTCAAGGGACCTATTATTGAAAAGGAAGCATTGAACAAAGAAGACACATACTACAAAAGCTAGTGCAAACATACATGATGTTATCAACATTAATAAAATTCTTATGCAAGACATAAAGAAAATATAGAAAACAAACTAAATAAAGTGGAATCTAGCCAAATCTAATTTGTTAAGATAATTTGAAGAATTGTATCCATGAGCCACCATTTTCTCTTTATTTTCTATTAATGGTACATTATATCTTAACTATATACAGATTACAGAGTATTAGAGTAATGCCAAAATATTAGCAAGATACTTAGCTTGAAACTATTTAAAAGGACTTCATTCATCTCCACATAGCAAATTACATTATACTTCATTTTGCTACGGCATACCTTCACTTTTTAGAGAAAAAAAACGTGCATGTTCTTGCCCAAGACCCCAAGTTATTGACAAAGAAAGAGAAGAATAGAAAAGTTATATAACCACAGAAAACTTCACCGTCATTTAAACACACACATAATAGAAAGAGAAAAGAAAAAATGAAGGAAAAAAAAAAACATGATGAAAATTATCCAAATCGGCTTGGAACTCCTTTCCACAACCACCTTTACATGGCTTGCTTCTATACATATTAATGAGGTCAACAAGTCCATGCAGCCATTCGAATTTTTTTTCCAGTTTAACCATGTTGTGCACACACTGACAAGAGATATGGAACACAACACGACATGATGCCGGGTAACTTTCTTAACAGTAAGATATGACACGTTAATGATAGATTATATAAAATCATAAATATAATACATATATAGATCATCTTGATGCATAAATTTAATGTGTAACTCATCTATTGCGAATTTGAATATATGATATAAAAAATTATTCGAATCCTTGAAATATTAATATCAAAATCAAAGAATGTAGAGAGATAGCAGATTAGATTAACATAAGAATGATATGATAGAAAGGCAAAGAGTTCTTGAAAAAATCAAAATCAATTTCTTTCAAACAGAAATCATTTATTTTTGTTACATTTGCATTTTGCAATTAAAAAAATACATGAAAGCTTGAAAATGAATTGAGTTTTTATAGTAAGATTAAAATAAATTTGTTTTCAAAAGAAATTTTTATTCCCTTGTTGAATACGCAACTTTATTCCAATTTGATTGTTCCAAATCCACACATAAAAACGCAGCCATATATAATTTAAAAGACAAACATGGGAAATTACCATGTAAAAGGTGAGAACTACTGGTCAACAAGCATAAGAAATTTGCAGAAGAAACTACATCGTACATTAATAAATTCCAGATTTCCATATATTGATTACACTGAAGCCAGTTGGGAGTAAAGAGCACCTGAATAGCCTCTGGACTAGCATAGGTTCGGGGTAACTTCCAGTGATCTGCTCCAATAAGACAAAGCCTTGCGCTGTCTGAGAATGACTCAAAGTTTGCTTCCGCAATTAAATAGCAGATGTGGGCAGCAAGAATCTAAATTACAAATCAAGCGAGATCAACGAAGAGTTCCATGAAAAATGTATATAAAATAGTCATGAAAATCACATACCTCACTTCTTTCCCTCCATAAGCAATCTCCAAGGTGAATAATTACAAGTTCGTCATCTTTAGTTCTGTTTGCAGTTATTACAGCCAAATTCTCTTCCCAATCATCAAGCATACCATTAGCCCCAAACTGCAGTTTATTAAAAGCAGGATTACATTTCTAAGGCAAAAGAGGCACAAAAAGTATTGGCATCAAAATATCAGGATCTACTAAGCAGCTAGAGAGTAACAATACTTATTCCTCTAGATTGAACTCTAGCTAAATGGTTATTATCAAAAGTATATCACAGGAATACTTTTTTCTATATGATTAGTTCTTATTATCCATTCCCGTGTTCATGTCCTATCCTATTTTCGTCTTAATAGTATGCATTCAAAAACACATATTGCACAGAGATAGAACACCAGTACTAAGTATGTCACCTGTGCAGGTTGCTGAGACATATTCATGGCAGCGGGAATAGTGCTACCACTTGTGGCCTCTGTAGAAAACACATCTGCTGGTTGACCAGCAATTAGCAGGCATAATGTTCTCATGGGTGATCCTGCTACCAGCTGCTGAAGTGCCATTTGCTTCACAGTTTCAACATAGAACTGCATTGATGAAAGGCCAGCACCCACCAAACAAAGAGTGTTTTAGTATGAATTTAGCATTTTTCCTTGCATATACAACCACATGGACCAGTAACTTGCAATAGATTGGAATGAGAAACAAACCTGATCACCCAGCTGAGATGAAAGAACAAGTGCAGGTCCCCACAACTGGCCTTCCTTCGCACATTGTAGAGCTTCTATTTTTCTACCAGAAACCAAAAGATTCTGTACCTGGGAAGCAGTTGCCTAAAACATACACTGATATCGATTAGAAATTGATAAAAAAAAAGCTGTAAAATAAATAAAAGCAGGCAGAGTAATACACCTACCCGAATTTGTCCTTCAGAAGGCAAATTCTGCAAGCACTGGCTGAGAGTGCCATATTCACTGAATTGTGCACCATTCCTTTTGTTAGATGCAAAAAGCTTGGCTACTGCTGATTCTGGAAGATCATCTTCCTATTATGAAAAAATTTGAAAGGAATACCAAGTTCTTTTAATCATAACTCTGGATGGCTCTTACGAATATAACTGACAGAGAAAAGAAACTACTTGAGCGTCCATATTTATGAATCAACTCCGTCTTCAATTTGCTAAAATTAGTTCTGAAGTTTACTTCTAAACTCAAGAGTATTGGTATAGTAAACCAGAAGAAAGAAGGGGCATGCAAAGAGGGCATTTATGTTGGATAACATATTCTCATCGAACCTTGAGAGAAAAATGTCAGAGTGAAGTGAAATATCCTGACGATCAGTCTTTAAGTGACATCATATGAAGTAAACAAAACAAAATAGTAAAACTTTATGAAAATAATATTGTAAGAGATTAATATTGTCATTTTACAGTAGAGTGGTATACAATTAATAAGCCACTAAATATGGGGTGTGATCAATCATTCAGAGTACAAAAGGGGTTGCAAAGATATATAAAAAGTAGAAAAACTTCACATAACATGCAATTTTTAGTATGATAGTATTAGGCGTGCTATATGGATACTCATTGGGTCTGATATAACAGCAAAGTCTTAAGATATATCATATATGATTAAAGTAGCAGTATGATTACTGAGATTGTGACAGTTATAGTTACTCCCAACAGTTGATGGTAGATTATAAACATAAATGAAAAGGAACTTTAAAGAATGTAACTTACCCTCATTGTGCTATCAGTTCCAAAAGGAGAGCGAAGCTTTCCATAATGCTGACAAGCTATTTTGAGCAAAGAGAGAAGCAGCCTCAGAACTTCACTTTTCTTATAATCCATGTTGGCAGACTCACAGCCTGTAATCCTCTCATCAAGCCATTTATTCAATTCTTTATTTCCAACATTTCCGCCAGCCAATGGACCTGGAAAAGATTGTTGACACAAAGCCAGAAAATAATCACAGCTGCTAATGCCAGGGCTATTAGCATTTCCCATAACAACTTCCATCAGGTTGAGAACAGAAATCGAGCCTCCTGCTGGATCCTTCAGACAAAACGGAAATATATGATTAGCCACTTTGTGAGAGCAATACTATAAGAAAATGTGTCATTTAGTTGTGGTTAATAACAAAAGGTAAGTTACAAACTATGGGACTGAAAAATACAGAAAATATTCATGAAACAAGCCAGTAGGTTCTATTGAAAATATTTATTCTCTTTCAGCAATTGAAAACAACTTCAGATCCTTAGAATTTCATTCCTTCACTTAGTCTCTTGAGACCAAATAAAGCTATAACGAAAACTGAAGTGAGATGATATTGAGGTCTAACCTGGCTACCATATGAGGAGTTCCCGATAGAATTATCTTTCATTATCACAAGTTTGCCACCAAACCCAAAGGTGACCAGGGCATGGGGAGGACGCCCAGCAGATGATCTTCCACTATCAGGAGAAAACTGATGGCCACTCTGAATAGGTTGCTGAAGAAAATTTACTGGTTCCTGACTTCCATGGTAATCATTCACCGATTTTGTACTACTATAGTAATCATTTGAAAAATGCATTTGTAGATTCTGCTCTGAGCTTGCCTGATTTAAATGCTGACTGAAGCTCCCAACAGGGGTGAAGCTACGTAACTCAGTAGTTCCATTAGCCTCTCCATGGTAGTGACTAGTTTGGTTGTGCAATGGAACTTCTCCAAAAGAACTTGGAGATGTCTTTTGATTAATGTGATTGTTCATAGTAACATTTGAACCATAAGAATTTTCCAGTTGCTTGGTTCCTCCAATAGTTGAAGCAGATTCATTATAAGTAACAGGCTCTGGTTGCCACATTTTTACACCTTGTTGACTGTAATTGGGGTAAGACTGGGCCCAGCTACCAGCTTCTTCCTGGCTAGCAAGGCCTTGTGATGCATAACTATCAGCCTGCCCATATTGTTGATAGTTATTATTCTGGGAAAAAGTATCAAATGAAGCAAATCCATTTTGACTCTGTTGATCCTGAGCTTGAACTGTTGACTGAAGGGAAGAAGTGTAAGCCTCCAGTGAGCGCCATTCTTGGGCAATGGTGTCGTAATACCAACCAGGATATTGAGGGTCGAAAACCATGTGTTCTGGATACCCACCATTCCCTTGTGAATCCTGATTCCAATTAGATACTGTCTCGCTTGTGCTAGTCTCAGTCACAGTTCCTGCAACAGAGTGAGCAGTTTGCAAATAAGAAACATCTGTTTTCTCATTGGAAACGGCATTCCATTCACTAGCTGAATTGGTACCAAAGCTCTCTTGAGCATTTGCCTCAGTGGCATAATAACCATCCACTTGATACCATTGCCCAGAAGTAGAATCATACTTCCAACCTGGATAGAGATTTTCCCAGTACTGACTACTGTTCATATCCTGACCATCAGCACTAGGTTCCATAGATGTTTCATACCCTTGACCCTCTTGATAATTCTCATAATTAAATGAATTATCCAAAACATCACCTCTACATTCATCAGTAGCAGGTGCGCCTTTTGTTACACCATTCAAATTTTCCGCTACTTTCCCAGGGAAATCCCCAGAACCATCTCCAAAATCACTGAAGAATTCTGACTCCAATGCAGCACCCCCATTTTGTACGGAATCAGCATAAAATGAACTCCACCCCACCTCCTTAACCCCTATACCCCCAGATCCAATAGTATTGTCCATTGCTGAATCCATTTTAACCTCTGATCCAGTACCCTTGCTAACAGCAGAATCCGTAGCAACATCTGATCCAATCCCATCATTATTTGACTGCTGAGCTACACTCTCCAACCCAATGGAATTAGAAGCCTTCAGAGAATTATTACTCTCCACCTCATGTGCACCTGAGGACTCTGCACCTACATTGACACTGTTACTCTCCGCGTTCGCGTCAAACCCACCTTCACCGCCTGAATCCTCCATGCTCAGATTGGCAAAAGTCTTGGCATCATCGGAATCGAACCCGGCTGATGATCCACCGGGCCCAAAATCGTCGGCGACCAGTTTATCGAAGAAATCTTCATCCGTGTTATCCTCCATCTGAAATGGAGGATTCGAAGCCATCGACCAAACCCTAAGCTCCCGCGATCACAACTAAAAACAAGAAGAGAACCGAAAATCGCACCTCTTCCAATCCAAGAGACTCGAGCTGCGAGTGTACAAAAAAAAGTCGAGATCCAGAACCAATGCACCTCAAAATCACTGATCCAAATACATCTAACCGGAAATCGAAAACACGCGAAACCATAAACAAGCAGGATCTGGGCGTTCCCGAAATCGTCCTAGGAAAATTCTAATCTAGAAGAAGAATCGCATACATATTTGATAAAACGAAAAAACAAAAAATCGCAAAAATTGCAAGAACAAAACAGCACAAAAATGGCTTTTGTGAGCTTCAGTTCAAATGCGTTGAATTGAAGCAAAACGCATCCATGTATATATTCAACGGAGCAAATTAACTTACAGTTCTTTGAGGTGAAGATTTGCAGAAACAGCGCATGAGAGAGAGAGAAGAGTCTTCGAATTCACACCACCCACCCACCAAACCAAGACCTCTCCGCTATTAATGGCAATGAGTTTTTATTTTGCCAAACAACAAAATTTGCCTATAATTAATTCAATAGTGTATCGCAATATTTTAAATTCGTTGGAGAGAGACAAATGAATCTCCGATTACATTACTTTACATTTACACCCCTGCATTTGCCCTAAAATTGCACTGTCACCCTCCAATTATAATAATCTAATAGTCAATTTTAGTTACATAATAAATTACTGCAGTAATAATTTACACTACCACATTTAGATGGTCAAAATAATAAAAATATATCATTGACACTAATAAATATATATAGATTCAAATGCAAAGCACATGTATGGAAAATGAAAAGGACAGTTGTGCCCTTACCTTTTAGGGCCTATAATGAGTAGGGGTAGGGTAGTAATCAGAATCTAGCATCTAAAATTGCCTGCAACAATTAAATTCTTCTTTTTGTCCATACATCTATTTAACAAGTGCCACTTCTTATAACCCCCAACCATTTTGTCTTCTAACATTCAGGTATTTATATCCTCCTTTAAATTAAAAGGAACTATAGGTTAAAAAAAATTACTTGATATTATTTGATAAACAAATATCAAGGATTTATAAAATTACAAAAAATAAAAAGAGCATGATATCAACTTTTTCTATTTAAAAACAAGAATTTCATTAAGACAACAGAGGAAAAAAAACATACAAGTATTAACACAAACTCCTTTTACATAAACATGAGAACATCTACTCTCAAATTGTCTCAAAGGTCAAGACTTAATCCAACATCAGTCCTCTGCCCAAAATTCGTTATGTTACCCAATTATGTTAATAATCCAAGCAAAAAGACTATTTTATTTTTAATATCACTCTAAACTTTTTTATAGTATTGCATGTAGTTTCATATAGATAAAAATTTCAGTGACTAATTCAAAATTTTGTTCACATGAATCTTTATTTAATTGACAATTCATATATAACTAATTTCTTGAAAAATAGAAGAGTACGTTATTTTGAAACAAAAATTTAAGATTAACAATGAATGGGAGAGGAAAACATGAAAGGCATGACAAATCCAAAACTTATCCGTATAAAACTTGTTCATTTTCAATTGTTATTACCGACACAATTTAACATGCTTCTTTGCAATGTTCAATCAACTTTCAAATTCTATAACCTTGCAATTTTATTTGTTTTCGCTCAAATCCAATAACATTCAAAATATATTTACAACGTGAGATTTTAATAATAACTATTACCTTATTATTTGTAATTATACGACTTTTCAAACATTGTATTTGTATTTTAAATATAGTGGCGCAGTTGGTTATTCAAGCTGTGTGAGTGGGATGAGGTCTCAGGATCGATCCCCACTCAACACATCCTTGGTGGTTGTGGTGTAAGAGACCACTTTGGTGCAGTAAGGTGCCAAAAGCCCTAGGCTAGGGTTAAGAGGCTTTGTATCTTTCCTGAACACTATTGATTCCTTGTTCAAGCTTGTATATATATGTTTTGTATAGGTTTCTTAGGCCGTTGCAAGTTAGGATTTCGGCACCTTTATGTATCAAAAAAAATTCATGGTTTCAAACGTAACATTAGTGGTGTATTATATTCCTAAAATGTGTGACATGAGATTATCTTATTCGGTTTACTATATATAACCTCTTCATTATTGGGCTTTGGAAATGAAGAATCAAATGGGCCGTTAGTGGACTTCATTTATTTGTAGGTCTCATGTTTCATATGGGCCTTTAATGCTTAAAAGAATGGACTCATTTCCCAAGCACTTCAGCAACAAGTTCATAACTATTTTTTTCCTTTTTAATCATTGAATTTCAACATCTAATTTATTTACTCATGAGCATGCCAATCTGACTTATACTCATCAATGAACATTAAAAGATTGTGTAAAAGTTACACAATTATTATAAAAATCCCACACTATACTATTGCCTTTTACATTACATTTTCATGAAGAAAATCACATAGCCTGCACTATATCAATCGCAATAATGATGACTCAAATGAGCTTTGGAAGGAGGTTCCAGAAAATTGTTGCTTTATATTTATAATGGGTGTCTTCAACGCATGCACTTTCAAGTTTTCAATTGAGCTCGTCAACAAGTAGCAAATATGAGACCACTTTTGATGTTTATGTTTGTGTTGGAGAGCAGCCAAAAAGTTGGTTCATCAATTAAAGAAGAGCCTATTGGCGACTGGTTAGGAAACAGTGATCATTGGTCAATTCGTGAAACAGGTTTTTACAGAAATTGAAATGATACTTCTATTTTGGTGGCATTTGACTTTTACAACGTTGGTTGGTCGTTTATCTGCTCAACAACTGCTTCATGTTTGTTACTGTTTTCTTTTTGGCCAAATGTTGGATAATGGAGTACAAAAGATGTCAATTTTCATGGCTAAAAAATGTTCCTACTAGTTACTTTGTCTTTTGAGTTAGATATCCAAAGTTCAATTCAAGATGTGCGATGCGGCACATGTACTATCACTGAGAGATTGATAAACTTGTATATGAACCATTGTCGAGTAATAATGATTGTTATTATAGATGATAACAGTAATTACTATTACATAATAGACAACTACATATCACCGATAAAAAATGAAAGAGCGTTTGAGTAAAATGAAATGAGAACGCTTTAAATTTTAAAACATGATTGGGGTGGTTTATTTTTCCAAATTTAACATACACCAATAAAGGGTATTTTTACTCACAAATCAAGATGTCGCGTGTCATCGTTTGCTTGGTTGTTAGAGAAGTGAGATATGTGAAAATCTCTTTTGTGGCCTTTTGTGGAGACCAAGTATAGATGAGATATGTGGATCTCTCCTTGTGACTTGGAGCTCTCTTCCCTAGTAGAGCCTGAGTATGGAGAAGAGAAGAGGTTTGAGTACTTGTATATAGCCTTTTGTGGATGCTATGTATGGATTCCCTCTTGGAGGTAAGGAGCTCCTCTTGGTGCCTTGAAGGGTCCTCACGATGACCTTACTTCACATGGATAGAGGGAGCGTTGAGAAGTGGAAGGCTTTGGCAAACTGAAGGGTTAAGAAAAGATGATAAGACTACGACAAAGGCCGTATTTCGCAGCAAGGTCTCTCAATGTTGTGACATCGAGGTGAAAGAGTCTCAATCAGGCGAGGTAAAACATTCTTGGGGATTCGTGTCGCATCATCAAGGTTGAGCATAAAAATTAGGTAAGGTTGAACATTCTTAGGAGCCTTGCCACTAAACTGAGATTGGGATAGGTTGAAAATTCTTGAGGAGTCACGACATCGAGGTTGAGCATGGAGATTGAGGAGCATTGATTGTATAATGTTGAACATCTTTAATAAGCATGTTGGGGGATTATGTTGGTCATCCAAGTGAAGCTTGGCTTCCCTCTTGCACACTCACAGGATAGGTCTCGTGTTCGGACACGAAAAGGTGCTTCCCGGCGTGTCTCCGAACTCTCCAGAGCTACACTTCTTACTTGTGACGGCCTAAAGCTCCTCGAATTGGATGTGACGTGGCACTTTGTCATTCATCATTTACACTTGGTGATTTATTTTTTTTAGCATCAAACATATACTTTTAAGTATGTGATTTTCACAATTAAACATCATTTAAAGTGATTGATTTATATTAGCACAGTACACATAAACTGATAGTGTATTTGTACAATCAACTAAACAAGAACAAGATCTGTGAACTTTTTGGGCACCTTATATGGCCCATAAAGTATGGTTCTGAAAATGTAAAATCCAAAGATAATATGCTTGTTGTAGATAAGGCAGCTTAATTAGCAATGTGGCAAAAGCCCACTTGCAGTATCTATATCTATATGCTCAACTGCTCATCTTTTCCCATGCTTATCTTTGATCAAATCCATATGTGATGTGAACCCACAAATTAAGACCACCTCACCTTTCAATCAACTTTTCTTTTATAAGCGACGGTACAGTAGATCTATAAAGGCTTCTGTTTTTCATCTTTTAGTGGAAATGTCACCCTGTTAGTTGTTATTTCTCCTCTTAAATTCATAAATCTCACCTCACACCGTCGGCAAAGAGGCTCGAACCTGAGACTTCAAAAAAAATCCAGAGCACATCAACTGTTTGGCTCAACATGCCTTAGTACCTTTCAATCAACTTTACCACAAAAATTTCCATAATAATCAACAAGTTTCATTCACATTAATCAATTTAATTTATCAATCTTGCTAGCTATCCCTCAACAACATCTTCAAATTTTAAAGACTGAAATTGACCTCACAAAAAGTTATTCATAAACCAGTTGAACCATTTTGAATTCATAAACAATCTCAATTTCAAATTATCAACAAAATACTGCTGAACTATTAATCAAAACTATTTATAAAATATATAAAATCAAACTAAACTTATATAAAAAATTATTTATTAAATATGGTTGAAAAATAAATGAATTTTCTTTACCACCATACTCAATCAAACAACAAACAATAGCTAACTGCATATGACTTTTCTTTCTCCAAATACCGATATTGACTTTTTATACTTTGAATGGAAAACAAACAGATAAATGAATTAATAGGAGGTGGCAATGACAATATATATAAATTAAAATTGCGATTTTTATTACCATTTTCATTGGCTCATGGAAAGAAAAATCAACAAAAAATGGAAGAAAAACAGAGATTAAGTTGACCAAAAAAAGGGTTTAATTAGGTCCGTCCGCCACTTGACCTCTCTTTCTTTGCTCACGCTGACCGGATCTGCGCTGCATCAATTACGATTATGCCCCTTGCCTAAAGGACACTCAACTCCACAGTCGACACCGCATTGCGCCTCATTATTTGGCCGTTGATTTGTAACTCTCTTTTTTTCTTCTTTGGAATATGTTCTAAGGACTGAAATAAATGGGTAGTTTAGGTATTTATTACTTAGTTGTAACTCACAAGAGAAGATGTGCATCTACATTGTCAAATGTGACGTACGTATATGCTATTACTCCCTCTGTCCCGCAAATGAGTACTTATTTTCTGTATACAAAAGTGGTTACTAAATAACTATGTAATTTTAATTGTATGAACCATCTGGACCATCTATACTCTACTATTTATGTTGCAAGTTGGATATGAAAGTTCATACTCGAGCTTCACGTGGATGGTAAACTTAAGTATCTCTATATCAACAATGATCTTATGAGTAGAATTAACAATGTGGACATGACATGTGAAAATCCAAAATTCATCACATTTTTACACATTCAAGTTCTATGAAAATAGACTAAATAAATTATTTGGGTTGCTACATGTGCAGGCTGGGTTTGGCAACTACACATCTTGCAAGTTAAGTTAAATTTATTTGATTTGAACTTGAAAAAACTTGACCCTATTTTCGAATTATCAAACCCATGAACGTTGAACAATCAAAGACCCTCAAATCAACTTCTCGAGTCTCTCTTGGAGACCTATGTGAAACATCTCGATCCTTTATGCACATGATGATGTTTAAGTAAAAAAAAAGGACTTGTGGTTGAAGAATTAGAAGAAAGTAGTTAAAGAGGGAGCACACGGTCTGTCACCTATGTCACACTCACTTCGACAAGTTGTGTGACACTTAATCTCGACATTCATTGACAAATGTTGACTATCAATCCTCTTTCTTTGGAGAGCCAAAAGAAGGTGGGCGTGGGGTTTTCCTTTTGCAACACGCCGCGTGCCACCCACTTGTGGCACCCAAGCGTTGGTCTCGATACACTTTTTTTAATAGCCGATATGAGTGAAAGACCGAGTATTTTACTTATTATACTTAGTTCGGATAGTTAAAAGTTCTCACAAGTGATTGTTATTGCAGAAACTCCATAACACTCAAACATTCCAATAAAATACGTCGTGTGTGAGGGGTCACATGAAGTGCATCATGTTTCACACATAAGACAAGCCTTAGACATTACGGTATTCACTCAATGTGCCACCTAAACCACACAATACGTGCTTCTCAAAATGGTGTTCTACTCGATGAATTTTTATTCGATTGAAGTATACAAACCCTAACAACTCATTATATTCGTATAGAGTGACAAGTCTATACAAAGACACAAGTCTTCCCAACAGAGTGACAAATCAGCGTAATCTCATCACAATAACATTGTTATTACCTCATCATAAAAACGAAACAATAGTTTTGAGTAGTAAAAAACGACTAATGTCAATATTATATGTTCAAACTCTCAAATTTATATAAAAGCGTTTCAAAATCACCGTCTAATAGAACATTAAAGTTTAATCGCCTCTTTAAGCTTCTAGACTAGTAATGCAATTAATTCCCTATTGACTTGGCAATTCATGATCCCTTTCTAGAAAGAATTTCCAAACTCCTAATTTTCTTCATGGACTGAGTTGACTAATTACTTCAATTGTGAAACTGAATTTGTTGAAGATTTCTTACATATTT
Organism: Pelargonium nanum; assembly: GCA_036897485.1. Taxonomy (NCBI): domain Eukaryota; kingdom Viridiplantae; phylum Streptophyta; class Magnoliopsida; order Geraniales; family Geraniaceae; genus Pelargonium; species Pelargonium nanum. The sequence goes on from JAYMTF010000091.1 coordinate 39,678, forward strand.
TCTTATCCTTTGAATGGAAAACTTAGAAATGCATGAAAGTGAAAAAAAATAAAAATGAAATGATAAATATGAAACAACTCAACAAAAATATTCACATGGCTATCTATCTATGCTGCTGTTTAGAGCATGAAGCCAACCAAAACCCATCTGTTGTTAAAGAATTAGAAACATCAGAAAAAGCATTTACTTCACCAAATATATTTTATTATAATGAATCTGACCGATTCTTCTATACGCTGAGAGAGTGAGAGACCATCCTCTCCACCGGATACTTCGTTGCTTTCGAGGCACATATTATAAATCTAATTTACAAAAATTGAAGTTGACAAGTACTAAAATACATGATCCTCCCATTGGGGTTATTGCTGTCATTTTCATTGTATTCGCAACAATTATCACCAAAACAACAACCTCTCTCCGATAACAACAAAACAGATGAGCATTGAGCAGCAGCAGCAGCGGGTACAGATAGATAAAATTACAATAACAATACCATTTATATTTATCTAACTAAAACAGAGCAAATCACAGCTGGAAATAAGAACAGGACACATCCTCTGTTTTCTTTTCTACTACATTTTCACTTCATAATCAACTTGTGAAGAGTTGTTCAACTACACTGTAAAGCAACGTTTTTTTGAAAAATATCTAAAATAAATTAATCAACAACCCAACTGACATGAAATGTTTGAAGCTCAAAGAACCGAATTACAGTTAGTCATGAATTTGAGAAACAAACCCAGAAAACAAAAAAGAAGAAAATCAAAATCCATTTGAAAAACCAGATCTCATCACCTAATAAATTCTGCGTCAGAAACCACACTGTAACTGTCCTCTTCGAACGGAGCTGGCAAGTTGAGATCTATGGAGGTCTCTCTCACGAACAATTTGGAGCTCGCCGCCGCGGCATTTGCGGACGAGCCCAACATGTGAGATCTCTTGTGGCCGCCGAGAGCTTGGCCGGAGCCGAAGATTTTGGAACAGAAGGGACATTCGTAGATTTTCGAAGCGGAAGCAGAGTCCGAGGCTTTTTTGTGGATCACTCTGTGACTTCCCAGAGCTTGATGAGATCGAAACATTTTCTTGCACTTATCGCACTGATACTTTCCTCCAATCTTCTTCGATTTCGATTTCGATTTTTCTTCTTCATCTTCATCGTCTAGCTCGCGATCTTCGTCTTCAACAACCTTGTTCCTCAACCATTTGTCTCTGGACAGCATCATCAAACACATAGCAACATTCTCTTCCTGAGAGACATCAGAGACAGAGCTCGCCGGAGAATCGCCGGCCGGCCAACTGGGTTTGCTTACCTTGGGCCTCTTGTTGACGATGATGTCCGATTTCCAGTTCCGCTTGGATCGTCTCCGAGTTGGGTTCCGCGACTCGGTCTCGCTTTCCCGATCCTGAACAACAGAACCAGCATCAACAGCAAAAGAGAACTCGGGATCTGCAAACCTGAAGCTCTTCCTCGGATTCTCCCTCAACCCATAAATCATCGGACCCTCTTCTTCTCCATGAATTCTGATTTCTTGTTCATCGTCGTCGTCGTCGTCGTCCGATGAAGACGAATTAGCAGAAGCTGACTCACTGAGTTGGGGCTGAGGTTGGGGCTTGGGAGGAAGAGGAAGGGTGGCCAAGTGAGCCTTCATGTGACCACCCAAAGCCTTTCCATTGGCAAAAGTTCTAGAACAGAGCTTGCATTTGTGCCTCTCCATTGATTCACAATTTCAAGAAGAAGAAGAAGAAGAAGAAGCAGAGAAGAGAGAGCAAAGCTTTGAACTTTCTCTTTCTATCTCTGTGTGAAGTATAGAGAGATTGGGAACTTAAAAGGAGTAGGTGACAAGCATTCCTCCACCAAAAGACACACACTACCCAAAATTACTATTTTAGTATCTATTTTTATGGTTATAAATATATTTTTTTATTAAAAAATTAATGATACCATTTATTTGGTTATTTGAATGGCAGTTTTTTCAGAATGGGTGAAATATGAAGTGAGAAAAGAGGGACAAGTAACATGCAAGCCTTGCCCACTTGGGGTAATAAGCTTTTCTTTTTACCACTTTTTTTATATATCCATAATTAAAATGACTCTAATGTGTTTATAATCTAATTAGTGCTTACAAATGTTTTCAACCTTACATTTTTTTTAGCATAAACAAAATTGGAGCATGTTGATGAAAATATTATTGAGATGCCCTACTCACAAGGCATAAAATGTGCTGACTTTTTCCCAAACTTGTTTATTTTTAATTTTCATGTGGTTGATTTTTTTTATATAAAATCTGCATTTATTTCTCCTCAACTTGGGTTTCTTCATTAAACTACATTGCTAACAATTTTAATTTAAAAGGTTTATTTTTTTGTTAGGTAAATAAATATGTAAGTGGATTGAATGATTTTGGTGTGCCAGATCTGGTTGTGGTAAATAGCTAACTTTTAATGTCTAACTTAATTTCCTGCCATGTTTGTAAAAACTAACTGGTAACTATTAATTGACTGGTCCAGTTTATGCTCTGCCTGATTTTTCGTTTATCTTTTACTCAAAAAAGGTATTATAAATTAAAAAATATTTAAAGATAAAACATACGATGCTTAATATTTATCAATATATAGATATTTACTCGGCAGCAAAAAATGGTTTAGTAATTAAAAACTTTAGTTAAAATTTGATATTTACACTGAATATAATAATAATATGAAAATGTTTTTAAGATTCTGTTGCTTTTTGCCGGTTTTAGCATCGCCAACTGTAACACTGGGAAGCTTTAGCATGCCGCCCGGTTCTTTTGTTGAATTTATTACTTATTAGACCCACGCGCCTCCTTTATCGTCTGGTCACCATCGCATTCAACTAGTGTTGCTATTTATTGAGTTATCTTAGCATATGATATTATTATTATTATTACCTAATAGTTTTAGCTACTCTTTTATTTGTTTCTTCTTAATTTTATTTTGTAACTAAAGGGGAAATGATAAATAAATTTATGAAATTATAGATCTTACACTAAGGTTTGTTTGGTACCACTACTCGAAGTAACTTCTAAAAGGATGCATGTGAAAAATAAAATGTATCAAGAAGCACGTTAATTTGCTTTTGCTTACATAATCACAACCTTTTTCTATTTACATGTCCACGTTTTTATAAGAACATTCAAATTTTATATAAAAAATATCGACATTTTCTATCTAAATGACAACATTTTTAATAAGAACAACTTAGCTTTGTATTGGAAAGATCAATCTTACCTAATTAAATAGCTGATTTTATATGATAATCCTTGTGAAAAACATAGAACATCATCAACGAGTGGATAATGTGAAATTTTAAAGGAAAATGTGAATGGCAACATAGTTTATTAACATGTAAAACTTAGTGTATATTTGAAAACTAAATTTATTTCTCCTTTGATGCTGCTTATATGTCTTACATAAGCAAATAAATTTATCTTATTTGAAAATAAAAATGGCGACAAAAGCTATCTAGAATTACCTTATAAACAAACCGAAAAATCAATTTTAATCTCTTACATTTGTCTTATGTGGAAGAATACAAGCTGGTTTGTCAAAAAACATAACCATCTAACTAGTAGTGTTTTCAAACAAGCCCTAAACAAAAGTGCTTGACTATGAGATTCTACTCTATGCCCGGGATTAGTATGGTCTTGATGATCTGATGTACAAAAAGACCCACTACAAGAAAAGTTGAGTTTAGTGGGCCTTTTTGTTGGATGCAACCCACGACAAGTTGGATGCTCGCAACTTTCACATGACAATTCTGTCATGAGAATTGTCTGCGGAGGATGGAAAAAAATATAATAAAAATAAATTGTTTTGTGAGAGTTACGCGAGTGTCCAACTTAGTGAGAGATCTTCTCACTAAATCATTTTGTGAGCATATGTATTTGTGAGGGACAAACCTTCACTAAAATCAAGAATCTCTCATGAGAGTTAAGTGTTGTGGCATATCTTGAGGCTTTGGAGTTGACCCGAATATGAATGTAACAAACGATGGGAAAGAGGAGGGCATATCAGAATCGACGTTATTTTTCGGGACAAGTCCTGCTTCGTTGCGACGAAATATAACCAACATCTATTTTTTGTCGCGAAAAATGAACTTATCCCGCTATTTAGTTTGTGGCGTCAAGGAACTTCTTCCGCAACTAAGAGACCTTATAAAGTGACGTCTTGAACATACGTTTCGTTTGAGAGGAAATTGTTCATCATCACGCTCTTCTACAGATTGTGGCAACGATGTGGCACTTGGGCACCACATTTCACTCTATTATTCACTCTTTAAACATTTTTCGAGTAGCACCACAACATAGTTTGGGATGCTAAATATTAAGATAAAATCGTTGAATAATCAACTTTGACTCTAAAATATTTTAATTACTTTAATTGAATAGTAATTACAATTTCGGTTGAATTAGAATTGATTTTGTCTGCTAAGCCTCAACACTTGCAACAAATCAATCCTATAATATGTATCTTGTGCGCAAGGACATTTTTAATTCTCGTCAAACCTCACGACCTTATCCATTTAAAGTTAATTTCATAATTTATATGAGAATTATCAATATATCATAACCACTTTCTCTTTTTCTTCTTCTTTTCTTGCCTGCGAAAAAAAAAGGTGACATACCGATCTTGCCACAGGACAAGAGTACAAGACATGAACCATTCGTTGCAGATGATGGCAATTTATGAGGGGCATTTTAGACAATCCCCAACGATCGCGATTCCTATAACCATCCATTCCAGAATAAGCAAACTGTTGAGACTCAAAGAACACACACAACACATACGACGACGAGCGTACGACGTCGTACTTTATATAGTAATAGAATCATATCATCTTCTTGATTTGGCTCTGCACGCATCCCGAAAGCAGCTAATTCTTTTTCCAGTTTGTATATATATAGAAACAGAAAATAAATGGAGACCAAACAGTGAAACCAAAAATGAAGAATCCACCACCTTTTGTTTCCTCCCATTTTTTAGCTACTGCATGCAAAAAAACAAAAAACAAAAAACATAACCATGCAAGCATGTACTGTCTGTTCAGTGTCTGTCTCTGACAACGTAAAAAAACAAAAACAAAAAAAAATGAAGTGATATGGCCACAAAAGCAAAAACCGATAAGCGTAGTCACGTAGAGTGTGTGTGTGTGCATGGATTGTGGAACACGCGCCTCCCTGCGATGGTGGGTGGTGAAGTGGTGGGGGTGGTTTCCTCGTGATACAGATACGGGTATGGTTGTTGTTTGGATATGAAGATTAATGGGTGTGCAATTTTCGGGGCGGTCCAAATTAGCTTAGCGATGGGAAATAAATAAAGTGAGCTGTTGTTGTGTACTATTGTAGTTTGTTAGGCCGTTTCTTAGGCTCAATAAATATGCTGCTTGGATTGGATCAAGTGTTGGACTTTACGTCGCGACCGTAAAAATAAAAATCATATTCAGAGAATGGACCACTCTTTTTAATTTGTGGGAATTATTTATTACACTAATTATCCCATTCAAGCCTGCAAAGAAATTGTAATTAGGGTTATTGGATTGGATTGGGAAAAAGCTTGTGGCATTTGTGTTATTTAACCATGAGGTTTCTGAAGCGGGCCTACAATCAACACGAAATCAATACTTTATTTTTAGTGAACAACAGAAAGGAGAATAGACTAAGCAGGAACTAGCCTACAACGAGTGAGGCCTCTCTCATCATCACGGACAAGCTCCGCTACCCTCGCCGGGATCTCCATGCATGTGGATGGTCCAATCCTCCCGCTGCGAGCCACCCAAAGCCGCAAGCTTTCAACAATAGTGTTACTTTCCCGGTAGCCATGCAAGAGACGAATCTGCCAATTCCAACCCAACAACACCTGAATATCATCCACAACCGCCTCCGATCGCTAGTCTCCAGCCACCCTACTTTGGACTCTGCGCACAACTGCTAGAGAATCAACCGTAACCATATCTTTCAGTCATACTACTCTCAGACTATTCTTCATTCGAATCGAGTAGAACCACAAGGGTGGAAAAGTTCTCCCTCTAAAGTTTTAACGCAAATGCATTCCTTGAGACTTCACAGTTGAGACTCGAACTCGAAACATGTGAGATCCCATAACATTTGTGTTACTTTTGTGATTCCATGTTAGATACAAAAATGAAAATTAGAGAGGTCATCAAAAGTTTACCATAAGTTGTATGCTCGTAAATTGTGAATTGTTAATGAGAAGAAGACAGGACAGACAAATAGTAGGTCTACTTTGTGGACTTTTTATTTATAGGGTGATGGTGTAAATGCATGGCTTAGAGAGGATATAGTAAAAAAAGACGAAAAATAAAACCGGAAAAGCAGACCAAATTGCAAGTTAGACGAAAGGAATGATCCAATCAATCAACAAATGCATAGTGGCCACCAAGGAAAGAATCATCATCTTTTGGTGGACATCTAAACGGCACCGCTTTAGTGGTTGAACATTCAATCAACAGAATAATACGGGCCCAGGAATACAAGTTTAAGCCCATTTCTGGATTTATACCTCTAGTGCTTGTAGTAGCCCATTTTGTTCATGTGTATGGTTGGTCAAACGTACAAGTTACAACTAACCATTTGTATTTGAATTTGCTGGGATTTGGAACTCAATTTGTATAATTGTGGCTTTAAATTGTATAAAATAAATTTGATTCATTTTTCTGGTATGATTAAGAAAACCCGCACACTTCACATGTAATATACGCAACATTTTTGAGACAGATATTAAGTTTATTAAATTCAAATTGTTAGCTCTCGTATATGACAATGAAATGAATGAATTAATAGCTACATCATCAAATTCAGTACACAATCACAAAAGGATATGGTTAAATTAGCATTCATCTCTTTAAATGCACCAAGTTAGCGTCTGAATTAAAACAAATCATTCAATAGGTTGTTCAGGAAAAAAACCTCATTCAACATCTTTTTGGGTCATCCACACTAGTGGTAGAGACAACTCACACTAAAATTGGGGCAGAAGAATTTTCGTGAAAAAAAATCTCATGCATGACTTAGTCAAAACTCGTTTTCCACAGGAGTTCCACCCGTGCTGTAGAATCCCGCTGGAGCTCCTTTTAATTGTCAAATTCCATCATCCACTGACATGTTGACCATTTTAGTGCCTTTGCATTTTGTGAATGAACAAATTGAGCATTTGTAACTGGTTGCAGATTATTTGTAATTTCAATGTCCTGATTTGCATTGCTCTTCTATGAGTAATGATAAAACAAACATACACAAGTTTACACCATATTTAGCTAAAACAAACTAACTTAAGAGAGGCTTGTGAATATCAGAGTGATCAGTTTCCAACAAAGGCAGATGGGGGAGAATTTCTTTGCCTTTAGCCCATAGCACTAAGTAGAGACCGATGAACAGGACCGTCATCCCAGCAAGACTGCAATGAATATTCGCTAATTAAACAACGGGAACTGTCATTTTCCCGAGAAATCATATCAATCACAACGCAACAGATCGTACCTTCCAAGTTCAAATGTGTCTCCAACGGCAGCTACAGAGAGAAGGACAGAGACAACGGTTCCAACAGGATTGAACAAGGCCACGAGGACCGGCCCTTTCTTCTTCATTGCCCATCCGCTGAAGCTTAGACATAACCCGCTTATCATGCCCTCCTGCGACCAATCATTAATGTTCAAGAAACTAAACATATATAGAACAGAAAACGGAGAATTTTTAAGAAAGAACATTTGATACCAGTAAAGCGATACCAACTAAGTTCAAGGTGGACACACGAGTAGAACCGGTGTCAATTTTGTGAAATTGAATCAACTGCACAACTATTGTTATAATCACACCGAACAAAGATGTTATCGCGCAGAAGGACATTGGCGCGGGAAAGTCCCCTAAAGTAGACGCCTGAAATGCAAACAAAAGTATCGTTCCCAAGTTCACAATATAAATATCTTAGTTGTGTTTTTATATACAAATAGAAGTGTACCTGCAAGACAACGTTGCTAGACAGAACAAAGATCGATGCAACGAGATAGATGCAGCCAATGATCTTATCTTTGTCGAAAGAGATGTGATTTATAATTATCTGGGGAAACGAGAGTTGGGGCTCTATCACGGGAGTGCTGTGCATTAGGCTCAATGTGATTGCACCTACGACGCACAATATCGTTCCTACAATCTTGACTCTGCTGTAAATGCAACTTAGATCAACCTTCTCTAACCTGCATTCACATATATACACATACAATCTGTTACAAAGATAGCAAAAGCTACGACAAAGAAGTGAAATATAGAGTTGGGCGCGCGCCTAAAAGTCCAAGCAATGAGGAAAATTAGGCCCGGAGCAAGGTTTGCCATGGCTGTTGCCATTGCTGGTGAAGTTAACTTGATGCCCTTTAGCAACAAGGATTGAAATAAATATACCCTGAAATCAAAATATACCAACATTAAAATTGCGATTAAAGCCAAATGAGTTAATGTTGATTACATACCCTACAAAAGAGATGAAGATGAGCTGAGCTATGAACTTGAAAGTGAGTTTCTTGGGCCATTTACTCCTGCATGAAAGCATGAAAATAAGCATATATAATTAAGAAGAAAAAAGGGTAAAAATGGAACATATATATATAGATATATAAAAAACCTTTCAAAGTAAAGGGCAAGGGGAGAGATGAGAAGGAAGGTAGCAGAAGTGGTGAAGATGACAAGAGTGTAAGGGGTGAGGCCAAGAGTCATTAGGTAACTCAAAAACACAGAATTTGCAGCTATCACAACTTGCATACCAATCAATCCTCCAACCATTACTATCTCTTTTATCAATATTTCTCTCTTTCCAACCATTTCTCCAAAAAATGCTTTGTATAACATTACCATGTCTTTTGATTACACCCTAATAAACAAATACAAAATCTATATATATCTTGATGGTGGTGGTGGTGGTGGATTGCTTCTTCTTCTTCTCCTCCTCCTCCCAATCCCATACATATATATGGAGAAGCTCGGTTTTGCTGGGTTTAGTGTTGTTCTTGTTTCTCAGCTAACCGTCTTCTCCACCAGCATTTTTTGTTTTTCTCTTCTTCTCTCTGGTCGTTGATCGGATCAGAGAGAGAGAGAGACAAGTGAAAGAGACCTTTTTTTTTTGTTCTTTCCTTTTTCTTGTTACTCAATCAACAACAACGTTTGAATACCGATTAACAACGGTTCTCTTTCTCTGTCTCTCTTTTTTGTTGTTTCAGAACAAAACTGTTCTAAATTTCTGTCCTATGAACTTCAATCCTTATTACGTATTCTTAGCTTCACACCCAAATAAATCGGTGGCTAAAATTTGCCAACCATTTTGCGGTAACTGCTATTTGTGACTGGATTTGTTTTCGTGGAGATATATTCGCCACATCTTCTTGGCATAAAACCATAGTAAAATGCGTCTCCATTGCGTTTGGTGCAGGGGAGGGGACAAGGAAAGCATGAAAGGGTGTTAATAACCCATGTTAATTTGGGACATCTTGGTTGGTGACAAATTGATTAAGCTTGTTGAACCATTAATTTGGTGGTTCCAATATTTAAGTAAATCGTGAAACATTATATACACATAATAATTAGAGTCTTTCAAAATAATCCTTATTTGTGTCAGAAAAAACTGCAAGAGTAACAAATCTCTTCCTACCAAGTTTGGGTGCACAAAACATTGACCCAAAGATATCCCAACAAAATAAAAGGAAATAATATAATGTTTCGTAGGGAAAGTCATCACACAAGGAGGAATCAATAACATTTATTGAGACATCATTTTAACCCAAGAACATAACTTAAGCCGATAGAAGAAACTGGTTGGGAGTGACGGAGCCTAGAATGGTAGAGGTTGTGGCGACATGGAAGTCTTAAGCTGGACCATGGATCATGGGTGGTCTGACCTTATAGCTGAGTCAGACTCTTTCTAGGTTATTGAGGCTATTCAGACAAGAGGGAGGACTCTATGTCTTTGGTTTGATCATATCAAATATTTTAGTTCCTTCGACTCAATTAGGTAGAGTAGAGTTCTCATTTAATAAACGGTCAGCGATCCAGGCCTTTCACCATATGCAACACAGGGACACTATTTCCTGGAATTCTGTTGTAGCAGCGAGTTGCAGGAACAAAAGATTGGACCTTGCTTCCCGGTTTTTACATGAGATGCCTAACCCTGATACTATCTCATATAATGAACTGATTGATGGCAGAAAAATAGCTATTAAGACCAAACAAAGCAGAAATACAAGCTGGGAATGAGTGATAAAGTACTAAAGTAGCATAGTGGGAAGAAGTGCAAACTTCAGTAAAAGATTATACATGTTAAGAAACTGTAAACAAGTCATCAAACATACTCTTCACAAAACTTCAACTGAGCTATAAGAAGAATGAAAATCAGACACATTTCCATTTGCAAGCCAATTCACCTTGAAATGGGCAGACCAAGTTCTCGTACAACAATTAACAGACTCAAATCAGAAACCAAAGCAAGTACAATACATTGATAATACTAGTATTTAAAATGAATCAGTGCCACTGATAATCAGGTCATCTCATTAGCTAGAGCTGCAAAAATAATAAGCCCATAACTGAAAACCTGGCTCCAAATTAAACTGAATGTACTTTGCTATATTGATTGCATGTAACAGCTATATGTATACAATTAATCACGAAAATAGATATTCTTGGATTAAATTTGCAATTACAAAAGAAGAAGATAAGACGATGGGGCCACCTCCCAAAACAGCACACATATTTCATGAATTCACGTACCATCAATTGCATCTGGAAAAAGGAGCAGTTTTGTCATCACATGTTCTAATTTAAATACACACAATCAGATAATGTGCAACATATCCACTGTATATTATAATAGCCATCGGCTATAATCTGATGGCCTTGTTGTATCTCTAACCAAAACTAATGGGATTGCAATTTGATATACATAATATTAAATCTGCAAGACACATAATACTTAAATTGCTTCTATTTAAATCGTGCCTTGTTCTTTCAAAAGCATTTGCTGCTTACAGCTAGCACTGAAAAATATACAAAAAATAATGAAAACTCTAAATAGCTCCACGTTCTGTGTATCCAAAAAAAGAGGAAGATTTTGAAGAATGTTAATCATATCCGTACTTGAGAACAACGCAATGGTCCAGTAAAATCCCAGTTTATTTCTTTCAAGCATTTGAACATTCATGTGCCTGCAGGAACCAAATTCTCCAGTCAGATGTTGTTCACTCACCCATCAGTGCACCTCTAACCATAAAAGCCCAATCAGCTCCCTACTCATTTTATGAGATATTCTTAACCTAAGTTAAAGTTATGGTGTTTCTCTAGGGCACTAAAGTTTAAAACTTGCACATTTAAAGTGAAAACTAAAGATTATGTGCATCATGAAACTAGGGATTAATTGTAATAGCACTAATCTGATTTATAATGAGAGTATAAAATAGAATCCAAAAATACTGCCTGACAAATAAACAAAATGACAATAATGGCAAGAATACTTAATATTGTTGACAACCTTGATGTATTCTACTTATGGTATCAAGAGAGAGAGGGACAAGGAAGACAACAAAAATTTGGAAATTCTTAGGAGAAAGGCAAGAGCAATGAAGAGTGAGTTGGCAGCCTATCAAAAAGATGGCTGAACAGGTAAACAAGACATATGGAGAGTTGGAATTTGGAAGTAGTTCTAGAAAAAATCTCGTTGCCTATGTCATCACTCATCACTAGTTCACCACAAAGATTCACATCATCTTAGTGATCAACGCCATAAATGCTTACTCATAAGGATGATTTACCATTTATGAAATGCTCAAGGCAATACATGCCCATTGTTTTTTTTTTTTTTTTGATACAGAAAGGTGCTGAAATCCTATCTTGCAACAGCCTAAAGACATATATATACAAGGAATCAATAGTGTTCAGGAAAGAGACAAAGCCTCTTAACCCTAACCTAGGGCTTTTGGCACCTTACTGCACCAAAGTGGTCTCTTACACCACCACCACCAAGAATGTGTTGAGTGGGAATACATGCCCATTGCCCATTGTTAATATGCAATGACCTCCTACTAGTACACTAAAAGGGGATATATTTTATGTGTCAAAAGACTCAACATATTTTCTAGCTCTGTACATAGCGTAATTTAAGGCAATTAAATTATGAGGTCACCATCATAGGTTAGGCACCCCAACAATCAAGATGACCTAGCAAATGCAACTATTTTCCTCATTGCTGAACCCCACAATATTGATATCAACAATAGCATTGCTCATTATTATTCATAAAATCATACTAAACCTCTAGTAGTAAATTTCATTCCTAGTTTTTGGCTCTAATTCTAAATCCATGAATAATGTAAATTAAACTTAATTCTTTCGTTGCAAGCAACAAAATTGAACAAGAAGACGCGAAAAGATGGGCAGAAGCAAAAGCTACTCACAATCAGTAAAGAAACAAAATATATTAGGGGCCAGGAGAGGTGCAGCAAAGTGTACCCTGTGAAAGCGCTCGGAAGCTCCTGGACGTTGTGCTCAGGCATGACGTCAGCCTCGCCGCAGCAACCGTGCTGTGCAGCGGCAACAGTGACTGCACGCCACCAAGCTCCGCCGGACACCTACCAGTTCACTTAAAATTAGTACATAATAACCAAAAGTCAAAGAAAAAACAAATAATCTGAATATGTTCAAACGGAGAACCAGAGATAAGGAGAGACCTAGAGAAGGAGAAGGTTCGTGGCGGTGAGGAGGATGATTTGGTAGGGAGAGGCGACCGCGGAAGCGTTGAACTGGCGGAAGATCTGTTGAGAGAAGCTGTTGATTTCATGGCGGATTTGAGTGATGAAAGTGAGGACCTGGTGATGAATCTCTTGCACGCTGAAGCCATAGCAGGGTCACAGAAATGACGATGATGAAGATTTGGTCGTGCGGAACGAGGGTTTAGGGTTTAGCGGATCGAATCATTCGATATCCTCGTGTGCCCACCTTCAAATCTTCAACTGTGCCCGTTATGAGCTACTGGGCCAACAGCTCGAAGGACAGTATTTGGGCTGGGTGGAGATTGGCCCAAAAGGTGTTAACGTTCGTATTGTTTCAAATTTATCTGATTCATAACGACGCTGTCAAGTTAGGTGACGGGAAAATCTCTTTTAAAGAAATTAAATTTTTTGTTGTTGTCGTGGCTACTGCGTGGAGCTTAAGCCAAATTTGAAAATGAACTCATTTTAAAACAAACAAAATTAATGTAGCGAGAACATTATTCATTTGTATTATTTTACTCTGAATTACTATCATCAATAAATAAAGATAACATAAGTGGCAATTGGTTGCCAAATCAACAAAGAAAGTTCAAGAAGTCATCATTATTTGATGACACAAGATCATTAGATTGAAACTATTTGAGCAAAATAGTATAATTTAACTAAATTGGAACAATATGGTTAATTTGAATATAAATTTGAATACTAATTCAAAACAAGATGGATAGTTACAAGAGAAAAATATTTTTTTTTTCTTTCGACTTTTTACATGTGGTGTTAGTGTTACCTAGGAAAAGGAATAGTAACAATGGATAGAAAAAAGGAATAAATTTACAACGATAATTTGGTATACTTTAAAATAAATACAAAAAGAAAGTTGTGCTTGGTTGGTGGACTCTCCAAAAAGGAAAAAACAGAGTTGAGTCAATCTAATGCATAGGTTTAAGACATATATTCATGGTCCGACAAAGGTCCAAAACAATTTGATTTGAATGGTAGCTTAGAGAAGTTTCATAGCATTATCAAAATCCTCCATTGACCGATTATGAAACAAAGATGGAACAAAATCAATTTTGATTTTGGAACTAAGCTGCCCAAAAATTCACTTCTTGAAGATAAAATTGAGAATTTACATAAAAATAAATAAATAACATAACTTATGTGTCAACATGTCAATTGTAATAATTGAAACGTATGATATCAATCATACTTTTTTATGTTAACACGTGTTATTGTGTATATTCAATGCGCACTTAGACCATCTCTTTACAAAAATACAATAACATAATTTTACATTATCCCGACAATTTTTGTTTTAGTGACATTTTCATTTGAGGGCGAGCATATACCTTGTTCCATCACTATTGTTGGGTTAGGCATATTCTATAGTATGAAGCTCAACTCCTACAACTATTTCCTTTGCAGTTGGGTTTCTTAACACTAATTGGTTCAAGGTACCAACCTTTCTATTCTTCTCTTTAGGAGTTTTGTCCTTCTTCCAAAATACATGTAGCCAAAAGTTTAGACACCCATAAAAGTATAATGCAAATATAAATTTTAATTCAACTATACCTTTATAAAAGAATTATCTTTTTCACCAACAAATAATTCCAATTTCTAACCCTAAAAATAATGAAAATTACAAGTATGTGTATCAAAAAAATAAAATAAAGCCCTTTGACCTTTCTATGACCATAACCAGACCATGAAAAGAGCCATGGCCAGTAAAGTGGTCCACTTGGTCGACCTGCTCTCGAGCCCGATGGCTTCATTAGAAGAGTTTTCAGACTCCAACAAGGAACTGTACGAGAAATTAGGATTCGACCCATATAGATTCTGTACTCCCTCCACGTCATCAATCTTGAGGTCCACCTTTTTGGTCCGTGGACTCAAACTTGGGTACATAACAGCCTCCTTGACCGACGAGTGAGCCAGCCCCAGTATATGCCCGATTTCATGAGTCGCCACCGATTCCAAATCCACCGCCGATCTTGACTTCTCCGAGTCAAAATCGACCGCCCACCTCTCCGCCCCGTCGAGGTGGAACCTCCCGTTTTCCGGCGAGAACGCGTGCGCGAGCACTCCCAACACCCCGTCGAACGCCTCCCCGTCGCCGTGGTCGCCGCGGTAAAACCCGATCCTAATGTCCGCCGATTCGTACGCTTCCGTCTCGGCGAAACTCACCGGAATCACGTTGGCCCACCGCGAGAAGGCGCGCCCGAAAGCCGCCCTGACGTCCGACGAGCTCAGGTAGTCGAGCATGGTTTCCTCCTTAAAAGCGTAGGTCAGCGTCGCCGGCGAGCCGCGGAGGTGGACCCACCGGGGCTTGCCGTCGAAGTAAGCGTAGCGGCGCGTGGTGTGCAGGGTGTGCGCTGCGGCGGCGCCGTCGCTCACGCCGCACCTCGGCGACGTGATCTCCGACATGGTGTCGGAGTCGAGCCTGCCCGTGACGGGCAGCCCGAGCCTCGTTTGGTAGGCGACGAGGGCGGTTTCGAACCGGTCATCGAATGTATCGGTCAGGTTCGTCTCGGAATCGGAGAGGTAGCCGAAACGCTGAAAGTACTTCTTGAGCTCCGACATGCCACTGACTTGGCTGTCCCTGCTGGCGTCTAGGAACCTCGTGAAGTCATGCCACGTGGCGTTGTGGGATTGGGCGCCGGCGGTTATTACAGTTACTGGGTCCGGTATCGTTCTGGCGGGAAAAACAGGGAAACAAAAACAGAGTACATAGATGAAGAGGAAGCAATAACCGGAAACAGGAAACATGGCGGTTAATATGGTTGGTTGTTTGGAGATTAAGCTAGCAATTGGCAGGATTTAAGGAAGAGAAAAGCTTTTTATATAATCAGGAGCTATGGATCATTAAAGAAATTGCGAATTCGAATAGGGTGTGATTTTTAATGATTCATGATTGAATCGTAGCAAAGATAAGACCGAGGAACAAGAAATTGGATGGGAAAAAGTTAAGAAGATTCTTTGGAACTTGGGTCCTATTATTGGAGATTCTGACGTTTGAAGGTGTTTTTGGTGGGTAAACCACTGACTCGACCCTGCCTCTGTTTCTTGTACCTAATAACGACCAAAACTGGCGATATGTTTTAAAATTTGATGTGGTTCGAGTTAAGTAGGAGTTTCATCCCAGTTTGCTCACCAGATTATATATAGGTTGATAGCGATGCAAAAATTATTTCCTTCCATGGTTTTTCAGGATTAAGAAAAGTATCAGTGAAATTAGGAAATATATATAACTAGATTGGGTCCCGTGCGTTTGCACGGAACA
>JAYMTF010000092.1:0-55459 GCA_036897485.1 Pelargonium nanum
GGTAAATGAGTATTTTAATGTTGTGGCAAGCTTTCATTGGCTTGACTTAGACTAAGCCAAAAAATTCTTGGATTAGATTCCTTATTCTCTTATTAGAATGACTATATTATCCATATCGTATAACATGTATAGATATAAAATTTTGAGGGCTATTTAGTAATTTTAAACAAACTAGGTATATTAGGCTTGAACCTTGAAGGCTAAAGCTTCTTGCTTTCTTCTTCTTTTCACAACTCACAATCTTCGGGTACTATGATTCCATCTCGCCGGACGGAGGAGCTTTAAGAGGCGATTATCGGCTAGATCAAGAAGCAAGTACCTGCGGGAGAAGGTGGCGACCATCGGTGGCGACAACTAACCCAATCACCCGTAAGTGTGTTGAAATTTGGGTTTCACATGAGTGGGAGACTCTTGAGTTTATTGATGGAAGAATAGGTCAATTCATGAGTATATCATGGCTTAAAATATGGAAGAATTCATGGAAATATGAAATTTATGGCCGGATTTGGAAATATGAGATTAATGGGTTTGTGCTATGAGTATTGATGGAAAATTGTTGAATAAGTGGAAATAGTTGAATTTTGAGTTTTGCTCTTGATTAATTATAGCCGAAGATAAGGAATTTATGGCCGGATATATGGAAATCATAAATTTAGGTCTTGACTGTTGCTAAATAAGGGGAAAGATTTGATTATTTTTTTAACAAATTATACCGGGACATCCGAGTTGTGACCGGTCCGGGTGCCGGGTTATCGGGCCAGTCTGGACCATCACCCAGAAATTGATCGGTCCGGATGCCGGGTGTCATTTTAACCTCCGGGTCGATCCGAGTCCGGTCCGTGTTGGGCCAAATGAACAACCCTAATCATATGTTCCTTTTAAATTGAGGAAAATAATAACCACATACTCTTAAAGTGGTTCACACATTCCATTGATAGCAAAAAATACAACACTCAAGTATGGCAATTTTTAAATGATACAATAGGTATTTAAAATATAAAATATGTTTTGAAATTTTCACTAAAAAAGTTCAGAAAAATAAACCATGTCCATATAGTATGAAACTTATGCATTGCTATGAAAATGAACTAGTTTTTTTATAAAATTAAAAAAAAAACTTATGCCGTGTTATGAAAAATGAACCAAATTTTTTGTGTAAGAAAATTGTATAATTTAAAAGAAATGCATGAATGGCTGATAAAAAAATGCATGAATGAGGAAAAATCATATAATTTAAAAGATGTTATAATTAAATGATAAAAATTAAATAGAAATATCATTTTTTCCCCCTAGTATATTTTCCCTTTCATTTAATTTTCTTTCCCTTCCAAACATTTGGTACATTGTACAATTGACCTAATAAAATAAATAAAAATTATATTATTTCCAAAACATTTATTGTAATATGATATGATTTTGCCTATATAATATGATCACTAGAAGTCCAAAAAATTCACAATCATCAAGTGTTAAGAGTACTTCATAAATTTCATTAGGATTAAAAAAAATACAGCACTCAAGTATGGCCAAGTCTTCATACATGTTGATTTTGTTCATCTCCTTGTTTCTTGTTGTTTGTAAGTATTCAAACACCATAGCTACTAGTTAAGTGTAGTTCTATTATCATATTCATTATTTGTCCAAATATCTTATAAAGTTTTTGGGTAGAGTTTCAAACTTATTCATGTATAGATGGTAAAATAAAGTTGTTCCATTGAATTAATTTCTTTATAAAAAAACAACAACAATAATAATAATAAATCTTTCATCTCTGAAAATCTTAACCGTCGTGTCATCTCTAGTACTTCATCAAGTTCTATTTCTTTGAATCACCGTCGATTTATTTTGGTCAGCGGTGTTTCAGTCGTTTTTGCTTGCATTATTTAAATTGAATAAACACAAATTTAACATATTCGACATGATTAGACTTGTTCTTCTGCTTGTTTCATTATCACTATTGGCTTCTCTCATTCAATCCACATGCAGAAGTAATATTATCGTCTTTGCATCATTATTGCATAGTTTGTGAAAGTATGTTTACCACATATTGATTGATTCTTTTCATGCTTTTTTTTGTTTTAAATCGCATTTCACTAGTTGTATTAGTTTTATAGTTTGTTTTCACTCTTTTAGTTGAGATTGTGGTCTGTTTTTTTTTTCTGTTGGAAAGTTCAGTTTTGCCTTCTTGTATCGAAAGTTTTTTAGAGGTCAGAATGAACTATTACGTGTTTATATTGCCTCTCTAATAGCTCTATATTTGTAACTTTGTATTGATTTGCATGTGCAGCTCTCTCAGTAGTTGTGCAAGCCACAAGAAATATTGATATGGATAGTGGATTGGTACAACATTGTAAACAAGAGCAAGTTCAAGTTTGTGACAAAGGCTTATGCAAATGCTTGGAAAATTCTAAACCTTTAGATGATAGTTGCCAAAAAGATGATGATTGTGCATCAAAAATTAAATGTGGAGATGAATTATATCCTTCATGTATATTTGGCCGATGTGTGTGCTTTCCAACCCTAACTCCCACAACCATCAATGTCTAATGTTCATTTTTTGATAATAAGTTTAGTATTCAAATTTTAAATTTATAAAATTTTGTGTTTATGTTCGATAAGTGTCTTTGTGTTGATGAAGAGAATTAATAATACTCTAAGGTTCGAGTCTCTATGCTGACGGTATGGGGTGGTATGTTTTGGTTTATAGGAGACAGCTACCCCTTGTTGTGTAGGTCAATTGATCAAGAAAAATAAATAATACTCTTTGATTTGGTACGATAAGTTTTATGGCATATTTTGAGAATTTGACTTGTTCAACTTATTATGTTGTGATCCATTATTTATCTAGTTTAATTAGAGTAATGCTATTTGTTTCAAGAGAACACAAGTGCAAAAATGCATCATTTTGTAGAGTACGTTGTTTGAAAAATAATAAATAGTTAGATCAACGTATGTCCATTTATATTCTTCTTTATTTAAAATTTTATAAAAAAATTACAAAACGATGTCAACTCATGAAATATTATGTAAATATAAATTAGGATTATAGGTCCAATAAGTTCCCGAATTTTTAAAAAGTCACCATTTTAATCCTGATGTAGCGCTGACATGGCATTTTAAAATAACTAAATAATAATTTCATTATACACATGGCCATAACATGTATTTTCAAAATAATACTTAAAAATTATATATTTTTATTGAAACATGGCGACTAATGCTGCCAAGGTTTGCAATCATCTTTCATTTATATGCTTGGAATTCTTCCGCAACTGATAATATTTGTACAAAAATGAGTATTTCAACCATTTTCATTGCATTAACAACCCACAGACATTGGAATTCTTCAGTTATTTCCATAACAATGTTGCTCTCTATCTGAACATTGCAACCATTATCTATATCATATACATATATATACTAACAAACAAGTTAACAGTGGAATCTGAAAAAATCCGAACAAGGCACTGATTGGAGACACCACTAGTTAGCTCAACATCGAATCTAAATCCATTGGCAATAAAACTCTCTTCCGCGTCAATGTCTCTATACTTGGGCAAATCCTCTTCCGCCCACCTCGTGGCCTTGATCGGAATTGCTCATCAAATTCCTCAAAATCCCCCTAAAAAGCCGAGTAAATTCATCACAAGCATCAGTTTGATTTGTTCTCCACAATTACTACTCAGACTAAAGAGTTAAAATTATGAAGACTCACATTGGTATAAACGTGGCACCCAGTTTTTTCATGGTTGTCTCTTACGTGCTTGTATGCAAATCTCTGGTTGCAACCAGGAAACCCACAGGGAAAAGGTTTGAGTTCGAGATGCACAGCTTTTACATGCATACGAAGATTTGATAGCTGCAAGTAGTGATACAATATGTCAATAACACGGGCATAAATGTTTATCTTATGATACAATGAATCGAAGTGATCCAGAAACTTACTTTTGAAAATGTGTGGAGACATCCCTTGAATTCACATTTAAATTTCTCCGATACCACTCCCTCTTCATGTGTACGCATGTGCCGCTTAAGATTCTTCCTCAACTGCTTTGTCCCACATATCTCGCATGTCGTATATTGGTGGCACGACTGTACATGGGCCTTAAGGCATTCACCATTTGTGAAAATGCTCATGCACTCAGCACAGACTGCCTCAACAGAGTCTAGCTTAACTGCAATGGTACAAGCATTTGTCAGAGTTGTAATATTGGTAATATACGAGATATTCCAAACTCAGCATCTCAAATTTTCATTTGAAAACAGTGAAACAAATATATAGGTATGATAAAAAGACAAAAATAAGAAAATACATGCAAAGCCACTTACCATGAGAATCCTCATGTTTACGCAACCTGGACGGATGTTTGAAAACCTTATCGCAGCCAGCTTCTTGGCAAGCAAGCTGCTTTTCTTTATTCATGTCAATAGATGGTGATTCCTCGTCATGAAATTCGTTCACATGCCTCTTCATGTTACCTTGGTAAGCAAATGTACTGGTGCAGTTATCAACCGGACACTTGAATAGTTTTCCTTGGTGCTCAAGAAGATGCCGATTCAAATGGTCTTTTCTTCTATAGCTTTTGTGGCAGTCTTCTACAGTGCACCTAAATGGTCTCTGTTACAAAAAAGATCATACATTTTTAATGCACAGATCCAAGAAAACGGAAGATACCTCAAGTTCATTTCAGTACCAGTCATCAAACCTTATCACTGAATTGTGCGTGATTGAGGCTTGCTTGAAGGAGCTTCTCAGGTGGTCCCCCAACCTGATACTAATCCATTCAAGAAAATCCAGCCTCTCGCATTTTGGAGTTCTTTGCTCGGGATCCAATGCTTCACGCCTCATCACATTATACACTGTCAAGCGTGATTGAGGCTTGCTTGATGGAGCTTCTCAGGTGGTCCCCCAACCTGATACTAATCCAATCAAGAAATCCAGCCCCTCGCATTTTGGAGTTCGTTGATCGGGATCCAATGCTTCACGCCTCATCACATCCATGAGTTATGCAACATTATCTATATCAACCAAGAAACTATAGGCTCAGCAATAACATTAAAATAATATAAAGCAAGTAGAAACAAGACACATAAGCACTGAATCAATAATTAAATACATCATATATATATATATATATATATATAAACAAGCACCAATGAATTACCTCCCAACTAGAGACCAAAATGTGTGCAATTCACATTTTGAACCCCATAACTCAAGGAACCACATGAATTACTTAAGCAGAGCCAGCGACTGAATCCAATATTACTATTCAGCATTACCCAAACCAACCAAGCATCTTTAGGTTCAGCAATAAAATTTCACTAATCTTCCACCAAACACAAAAATCACTTAACCAAAAAATACACTACATATCATACTCTCACATAGCCATTTCCAAAGATCTAATAAACCCCACAGTGAGAGAGTGATCAAAGCTCAATCTCACTTTTGAAACCCTATTATAATTCAAGAAACACATTCACAGAGATCTAACAAACCCCACACAAAGAGCAATCAAAGCTCTATCTCACTTTCAAAACAAATTATAATTCAAGGGAGCTCACACAAAGAGCAATCAAAGCTCTATCTCACTTTCAAAACAAATTATAATTCAAGGGAGCTCACACATATGAATACAAAAAAAAACCATTGGATAAGTGAGCTAATTAGAAAATGTTAGGCAACAAATTTTCCAATAAAATCATGTACCTCATTCTCAACTCATCAATATGTCCATCAAAATAAGCAAAATCAAGAAATCAAATCATCTATATATATTATAAGAAATTGTTCCAACCTCTAGAGAATGGCTCTGCAAATGTTGTTTCAAATAAGCAGGTTTTTTGAAGGTGGCACCACATTCTTCACAGGTATTAGGTTTTGGGGCCTCTTTTTCTCCATCCACAGCTTCTCCTTGCTCCTTCAACTCCTCCTACAAAGCAAAAAATTGAAATTGATCAGTAATTTCACACAAAAGAGTTGAGTAATTTCATGTCAAATTGACGAAGACGTTGAAAATTTGCGTAAAAATTGAAAGGAACCTGGTGGTGGGAGAGGAGATGAGAAGTGAGGAGAGACTTTTTGGATCTGCAAATACCACAGAATTGGCAGTAGTAACGTCTGATGTCTCTGAAAATCGGACCTGTAATGAGCTCTTCGTTTTCACTCATCTCTGCGATCTGTTCTTGCAACTCTCTGACTCTGTGTGAAAGATAGAGAAGCTGCGAGAGAGAGGAAAGAGAGCTTATATATGTAGCCAAAGGAAGGCTAGGGCTGAGCCGGGTGTGTTTTGACTTTCTATATTTCTCATTTCCCCATATTGCCCCTCATATTTTCATCAATTTATCTATTCGTAATTTTGATCTCAACTTGAGAACACTCGAAACTCGATTCATATTACTGCGGATTTGGTTCCATAGAATCGGCTCGATCAATATTTTGGTCGATTTAATTGCACGAACCCGCACGTTTTACTATGGAATCTGACTCGTTCTCATATCGAGTCGAGTTTGGGCTAGACCTTCCAAACTCAAACCTATGACCTAAAACACGAATTAACAACTTTAGTCTATTTATATTATAAAGCTGAAAATAAATGGCACATTATGTCATCTCATCACATTTTTTAATTTGAAAAAAAGATGTATGTAATTATGAAATTACCGAAAACTACGAAGGTAAGAAAACCATTGAACAATTATGTATCGTTTGGAACCATTATTTTGATATGAGAAATCGAGGATGGTAAGAACAATTTGTTGGTTAAAGTAAAATACTATATTTGAGAAGAAAAAAAAAATCTAAAGAAAGAGAGTGAGAAAATAGGATTCACAATGATGCTAACTTTTCCGAATTCATGGGCTTTTAAAATCTCACGAGGGTTTATATTTTAGATTCCCATAAACTTTCTCAAATGGTTGAGGTCAACTATTTGTATATGAAAAATAAGTTGGGTGTGTTTCGACTTTATAAGTCTTATTTGTCCATATTTTCATATATTTATTTATTCATAATAACCTATGTATATTGAAGCTGGAGTAGACAATTGGATATGAACTCGTGGACACTACATACTCAATTCACACAACAGTTGGAACTCCAATAGATGAACCACGAAACACTGCAAACTGAACTAACTGAACCTTCTCTGAGCGACCACTATTTCATTCACCAACGCAAAACTCTGTATTCTCTCTGTATTACGTTCTCAAAATTGGATGTCTTCTGAAAAACGGTGACTAGGGGTTTATATAAGGATGTAAAGCCTGATATTTGGTTGAGATTTTTCAACCCAAATATTTTATTTTACGTTAAAATTGAAAGATCAATCATCAAATAAAATGTGGTAATTACAGAAGGATCTCCTTTCCTTTACACCTTCTGCACTAGCCACTCATGTTGCAACTATAGGACCCCCTGATCTTTCCTCTGTCCCTTCCATCAGTTAAAACTAACGGAAATGTATTAAAAGACGAAAATAACCCCCATCTTCTTCATCTTCAACCTCCAAAACCCTAGGAACCTATCCATGGAGAAGGAGTCGGTACTGCTCATTTCTCTTAGTCACAAACACATCTTCTTCATCTCGTCATCTCTCTCACAAACCCATCTTCTCTTTGTCGTCGAAAACGCAACTTTTTTTTGTAGTGCACTAACAACATGTACATGAAAAAATCTAGCATTAAGCTTATCAAATCTAACTATAACAACACAAATATGAAACATGCAAGATTAAACTAAGAATGAAAATAAAAGAAAACATAAAGAAAAGGTGGAAGACTTACATTCTCGAATGAATCTTGCCACATTTGTTCAGATATGCAGTAAGAGTAACTAGATGTCTCTGCACTAAGAAACTTTCCATATGCAGAGTGTGAAAATTTCAAACAAACCCAGATGACCCACTACTAGTTGTAAGTGAAATCATCATATTCAAATACCCAGAGTACAATGGAGTCGCACCCCTAGAATCCAAAATCTGGAAGAAAAAAAACAGGAACACAACAAAAAATAATATGAATACGTATATTTAAGTGCTGAGAAAAGTACTTGATGATGAAGAAGAATTACTATAAGCCATAAATCGAAAAGTATATATATAAACAATACATGTGATAATACATACTGTGAGTTGAAGATGGAAGATGATAATACAGAATAATTAGAGTTAGAGTTTCTGAAACAAAGAAGATGAATAGATGAAGAGAGATGAAAGAAAGAAGTATGGATCGAGATGAAGAAGATACAATGAGAGAGAATCAGACAAAGAAAAATGAAAAGACTAGGGTTGGATGATCAGTTCAGTAAAGAGAGAGAGAGAGAGAAAGATGAAGACGAAGAGTCAAAACTCAATAACATCAAAGGTGTGAGAGAAGATAGGCTAAGAGAGAATAAGAGATGTGAGATTGTGAGGTAGGATTTCAAAAATAGAAGAATAAGAATATTTATACTAGGCTCCCTAGGGTTAAGTTAGTGAGCGGGCGGATTCAACCGCGATTTCAATTTATCCAACCCGTGGCCCACACCGTCACTAACAGGTTAGGGTTAATTTGGACCTCCTATCTCTCATGGTTGAGCAGTGCGGTTATGATAGTGGGCAAGTACGAGTTATTTTGACGGATTCGCGGGTTGGCCTGAACTTTTGCACACCCCTACATGAGGGTGAATTTGGGCTGGACTTGTGTGTGTGGAGGAGTGCACCATTCTTATGGTACGAAAATAAATGAGGGTCTCCAAACGGGCTCCAATTTGGTGTGATGAGGTGCACCACATTATGGTGAGGGTCATTTCAATGCTAGATGAATGAACTACAAAATCATGCGCTAATTAATAGGAAACGACACATCAATTTTTTCATTAATGACTTGATATAGTCACAACACGACCAATATACAATACATCTTACGAACAGGATGTTCCGCACAAAAACTCATGAGAGTGTGACGATATCATATATTTCAGATTATTATTCGTTAAAATCTTATTTTAAGCACACAAATAAAATTATATATACGAGCCACATATATTTCATGTCATTTTGTATACCAAATTTTATTCAAAATTCGAGACATTTAGGCTTAATTAGAATATTGTGGTAGTGTTGGACCATTTTGTAACTTTTTTCTTATTTCAAACTCTTGTTGTCTTTGTCGAGCCCCAAACGCCCAAAACACGGTGCTCGCACAGCCGCCGTTCGTCTCCTCCGAAACACCACCGCACCACCCATTCTTCAACAATGCCCTCATTTCCTCATCCCGGCTCTGTCACTATCTGCGAAATCAATCGAGATTTGAGTACAATCCTCTTCCTCTCTCTCACTCTCTCTCTCTCGCTATTTCACACTCTCATTTCAATTTATCAAAACACCTTTGTATCTGCAGTTACCGCCGACAGCTTTTCCGACGAAAAAGCCAAGGACACCTATGGAAAACTTCTTGTAAGTCCTCTTCTTTACTGGGTTTCGCTTCGAATTTTGAAATGATGGGTCGGTTATTCGATTTACTGCAGGGAATGGTGTTCAGTCCGATACCGTTTCAGTTCGATCAAACGGTGTCTGCTGCTCCGGAGCAGGATTCGGAGCAAGAGGAGACCACAAATGGCGAGACTGTTCAGAGCAGCAGCTTTGTTGCAGCACTAAAGGGTTTCCTCAACAACTCTGTGAATCGGGTTTTTCAGCCCAATGATGTCAGTTTTTCCTCTCTTGATTGTTTATCAGTGTGTTTTATTGTATGTGATTGCATTTGCATGAAGTGGAATGTGAAGAGTGTTTGATTTTGAGCGTTCAGCAATCATTTTCTCTCTGGGGACTTTTATCAAACACTTGGTGGGCACTTTAAAGAAGCAATTTTTGGGGTTATCTACTGATGGGTAGTTCCTATTTTGCAGCATTTAGGCTGCACTAGAAATGGAGTATTAGAATGTATTCTTTTAGGCAGAGTACGGATTATAACTTTTTATTTAGGAATGAGAATGGGATTATCATTGTTCATGTTTGGAACACTATTTTTTGGTCATGAAAATAGCCCTTGAATGTGAATCTCATTCCCATTTTTCTATCCCACTTCCTTCCACAAGTGTTATCCCAACACTACCTTATGTATGATTGCATTAGCATGTAATATGACGAAGTTCGATGGTGAGTATTTAGCTCTCTTTATCTCTCTGAGAACTTTTATCAAACACTAGGTGGGGACTTTGCAGTGGGAGATTTTGGGGTTACTCACTAATGCCTCTGTCAATATGGATTCAGTCAGACTACCATTCATATGGGTGGCTTGTATTTTGAAGCATAAGAAATAGCAAACTAGCAAATAATTAAAGGTTCTTAATCTTTGTTCTCATGTCGTACTCATTATAGGTGAACTTGTTACCGGAGGTTGATCTTCAAGGAGTAAGCTGGCACCAACATAAGCGTATCATTGCCTTTATCTCTGGGGTAAATCAAGTAACAGTCCGTGATTATGAGGATTCAGGTCAGTTACATATTTTAGTAGGAGCAGTAACTTATCATTTTTATCAGTCCAATTTTTGTCGTTGCTTCTTTATTTGTTTTTGGTTTTTGTCATTTGCTTCTTAGACAACTCCATATAACTTGATTTTTATGAATGCCGGACAGATAGCAAGGATCCGTGCAATTTGACTAACGAGTCCCAAAGAGATGTTAAAGTTCTTGAGTGGAGGCCAAATGGTGGAAAAACACTTGCCGTAGCATGCAAGCAAGTATCAAAATTGCTCTTATTGAGAATTCATCTAGTCAAGTTCAGTTAGCTATGGCGTAAATGTTTGTTATTTATTCATAATTGGATTGGATTTACTCTTCAGGGGTGGAATTTGCATCTGGGCTGCGTCTTACCCAGGCAACACAGCCTCTGTGAGATCTGGTGTTGCTTCATTTTTGGGATCCCTCTCTAGAGGCACTGGAATTAGATGGACTCTGGTGGATTTTCTTCGAGCTCATAACAATGAACAAATTACTGCACTCTCATGGAGTCCTGATGGAAGATATCCAAACCAATCCCATATTGTTATTCCATGTTTTTCTATACCTTCTAAATATCATTATCAGGTTGAGAAGTTTATTAGTTCTCTTATTTAAGATTTTGTTTGATATTCACTCTGCAATATTTATTTCCCTAGTTTTCTTATATTTCCTAAGTTTCTATTTGTCATCAATCTGGATTTTCCTTGACCTGTTTCTACATATTTGGCATCTGCCTCTTATGAGAGCTCGTCATTCACCATATGGGATATCGCTCAAGGTAACAGTATTTCCTGAAATTGTCGTGGTTGGTTTTGTTTTTTTGGGAATCCCTTGTGCTCACAAATTAATGGACTTGCTTGGTGGGTATCTTTAGATATAAACATATGGTATTAGTATGTTGTCATTAGTGTTCTTCTTCTTTCTCTGTTTTTATGTTTTATCTATGCTTAAGCCTTTTCTCATGTCTCTGGTTAATTTAATATATTAGGATTCTGTATGCATGTGGGATACATATTAGAAATAATTTGCCTGACTTCTTCGGTTTGGCTGGCTACCTTATATCCAACTTACCTGTTTAATGATAGGTTAGTTGCATGGATTAGAATTTGGCAGAAATGAGATGGATTTCTGTAACCTTAAGCTCATGATTGGAGCCTTTTTTCTGTGTACATGTGTCTATATACACTTGTATTTGTAAAGTTGTGATGAATAACTAATCTATATAGAGCTTGGGACCCAATCTTGAGGGTTTCAAGTAAGCTCCTTGGACCCCTCAACTATAGATATGATGAAACAGAGAAGAAGCTCTTGTTGCAATCTTCCCTTCTAACATAAATGGCTGTTATTTTGACTTGTAACTTTAATTATAGATATTGAATTTGTGTGTATAATAGTTTCAACTTTCAATTCTCAAATCCTTAAACTTATTTTGTTTTATTTTATTTTATGAAATGATTGTTTAATTTCCTTATACTGTTGGCAGGGTTGGGGACACCTGTTCGTCGGGGACTAGGAGGGATATCAATGCTTAAATGGTCACCTACTGGAGATTACTTCTTTGCCGCAAGATTGTATGCTTCATTTACTATTTTGCATCAGTACTGTGGATTGAATGTCTGTACCTCTGATTGAACATGCCCAGTTACTGTCTTCTCCTTGCAGCGATGGAACATTTTATCTTTGGGAGACAAACACGTGGACATCTGAACCATGGTCTTCAACAAGTGGCTTTGTCACGGTATCTGAAACTAATACCTTCATCGTTCTTAAATATTATATGAGGTCATGTTTAAAAGTTTTTGAAATGATTGTAGTAGTATATGCTTTTATGCTAACTTTTTTATGGTCTGAATTCCAATTTTCAGCATTGCTGTAGATCATGCGAGTTCAGTTTTCTGTCCTTTTAGTTATTTTTTTTACTTCTCATTATGTGATTGGGTTGGAGACTGACAAGACAAGATCGAACTAGTTTTATTTTTAGTTTTCAAATTTTGAAATTTTAGTTAATACGAATTGTCAATTTGTCATTATATAATTAAAAGTTATGGACAAATAGTATAAGCCAGTTATTTGTGCATCTTCCCCTGTTGTTTGTTACTTTGAAAACTATTTTCTTGGCTAGCTAAATATATAATAAAATATCTACAAGTTTCAGCTCTCAACCTTGTCTTGTATTATAGGGGGCAACATGGGATCCTGATGGGCGTATGATTCTGATTGCTTTCTCTGGTTCTTCAACATTGGCTTCTATTCATTTTGCGTCAAAGCCTCCATCATTAGGTAAACTAACTTTTCTTCCAAGTTCTTGTATTGATTCATGTACTGAACTGTGCCAAGCATTTTAGCGGTAGAACTACAGGCATGACACCATGTGTTGATTGTTTATCTATATGATATTATCCTTATGACGTTGGATAAGTTTATATAAAGACTCAGTCAACACAATAAACAAATGAGAGTACCTGTGCATATGTTGGACTCTTTAATTTTGATAGAGGGCTACTTATGAAATTGAACAAAATTAGTCTAAATAAATAAATAAAGAATATTTTGATCATAGTTTTCAATGAATCATTAACCATTACTAGCTTCTTATCAGTTAATGCTTGGCAAAATATTGCTTAAAATGTTTCATTTTCTTCTGGAGCTAAGATCTTACTTATGACGAACTTGATTATTAACGTCTCAAAATTTCTTTTTTTTCTTGGGGATCTTTAAGCTAACATATCTCCTCAAACAAATTGGAAGTGTTTTTCTGTTTTGTCAAATGAGACTTCTAAATAATAATTATGTCTTAAAGCATCTGATGTTTCATAAGATAACCCTCGCTGGTGAACTACTGAGGGATATTCCTTGCTGAGCACAGTTTACCCATTCCGTCTTAAATGCTAAGTATAGCTGCATTACCAAGATTTGCAACACGAAACTAGTGATCTAATTTGACTGATTGTGAACTCCTGCTACTTCAGAAAAAAAGAGAGGAACAGAAACAGTCATCTCCCAACCTTTTCGTCGATTATGAGTTTTCCCTGTCCGCTTCTGAAAACTCATGTGCATTTGCAATGCCAAAGACAAAGAATGATAGTTACTTCTGCTTATCAATTAAAGGAACTTTGCTGTCAAACTAAATGGAGAGGGACGAAGTTACATGTTGCAATTCACACTGTATATATCAAATACACTAATGGTGTGTTTGGGAACCAACTTTTGATTTCAAATGTTGGATTTGAGCAAAATGAAGTGTTTGGGAACTCCAATAATTTGGATTTGGATTTGAGTCAAATCCAATAGCATTCAAAACATGCTTAAAACATGAGATTTCAAATGAAAGCTCTTACCTTGTCATTTGAAATTCTTTGATTTCCCAAACTTTATATCTGTATTATAAATACAACATCTCAAATCCAAAATTTCAAATGACGAAGTTCAAATCAAATCCATGTTCCCAAACGCAACCTAATTGGTCTATTAAGTTGTGGCTCTATCTTAGATCGTATGTAATTAGTAAGAGAACTGGTGAATCTATTTTGCGGAAGATGTAATGTCTCGGATATGATTTGTAAATATTATATGTTACTGGAGTTTCTAGCTTTAGATTAATGTTAATGATTTTGGTGTCTCCAGATTTTTTAACTTTTTTTTTTGTGTTTAAAACTTCGTTTGGATTCTATTGCTCTAAAACTAGGCTTAATTTGCTTCTATACGTACTTGAAGTTACTTTTTCTTATATGATTGTATTGTCCAGATGCACACCTACTGCCAGTTGATTTGCCAGAGATAATGTCCTTGACAGGCAGGTAGATTTTCAACCACTTTTTATTTCCTTTTTCCATTTTAGTATTTGGAATGCAATTGAACTACTATATGTAAGGCCATGCATGACTCTTCACATCATATAATACTTTTTCTTGGAACTGCTATTTTTCTGAAGTTCATGTTTTCTGAGTGTTCTTTGGTTTGTGTTTTATTTTTCCCATTATTCTAGATCCTTGTCAATTTTATTTTCTTTTCAGGAGAAAATAGTTATGTTATCTTTGATAAAATATTCTCCTCGGTCCAGTGAATGTAAATGAAGATTATTATTACTTTTTTTTCTTCGCTGTTTTCCATTAATTTGAATGTTTCAGATTTAAGTGTTTTAACCTTTATTTCTAATTTAAGACACTTTTGGTCCTGTCTAACTGATAAGAATAAGTGAATCCCCGTCAGTTCATGTCCATGATATTGTGAGCAATACCCTATATAGCAAATATAGCTTCCAAAATATGGCAATTGCTTAACAGAGATGATGATAAAGCAGTTGATACATTACATGTTAGATCGGAATGAGTATGTTCTCATCTTGCACAATCTTTCACGCAGTAAGGGAATAGACAAAGTTGCATGGGATGCTTCAGGGGAGCGGCTGGCTGTATCCTTTAAAGGTGGAGATGAATTGTACAAGGGACTTATTGCCATTTACGATGCTAGGAGAACACCCTTAATTTCTGCTTCGCTAATGTGAGTATTTTTTTTGCTAATTCTATCACAGATATCTTTACTTCTTTGTATGTGGTACATTCAGAGGTTAACATGGCTGTTAAACTTGAGCCAATGGACCTACACATTAGCTTCATTTCCTTTTAGATATATAAAAGGCCCATTTCCTTTTAGAATGTCGTCTAACCAACATTGGAAGAGAAAAAAAATGATGATTACTTATTCACTTCTGGAACTGGTGTTGGTTGGGAATGTAGTATGAATTTATCTTTACTTCTCAAAATGGATTTATGTTTTGGGGATAAATCTTTCTGCATCCCTGGACTGTTCAAAATTTTTAAAATACCCCTTAAAAAATGGTTATGCACTTCTTCTTTTTTAATGCAAATGTTCTTACACTTTTCAGAATCTATGGTTTTCCCCCTTCATGAATCAACTAAAAATGAAAAGTTGGCCGATACATATGTTTTATGGCTACATGCAAAGGTCAACGCAAAAATCACCACAAAAAATTCCCGTAAAGATGCATGACATCAACACAAGAATAACTCGAATCGAAGATTATAACACAAAATTATGATTTTTTATTTTACTTATATGACATTTATTTGAAAACTAAAAGTGAAATGAATGACAAAAATGCCATTTTATGGGTCTGTAATTGTCATCAACCGAGTTTTTGGAGGTAAACCACACTTTTTACCGGTCCGGGTGTAAACATTAAAAAAGAAGAAGTTATGGGCTAAAACTTGTACTTTTGAACAATACAGGGTTCAGAAAGATTGAACCCCATGTTTTTGAATGTAGTAACCTTTGTGAGCTGGGTTGGATGTGGTATTATATTTATTTCCATGCATTGTTAATTGATCATGACATGTTTGATTTATTTTTGTATATTTAATGTACTCAAGCAATAAATAATTAACCAATAATATACTGTGAATCCAGTGGCTTTATTAGAGGACCTGGGGACAATCCTCAACCGATAGCATTTTCATTTCACGACAAGTTCAAACAGGGACCTTTACTTTCTGTGGTAAGTCCTCTTAAATGGCTTAATTCTTTTGCATTTTGATTCCTATGCCTTTTGATGAGCCTGTTAGTATTTACATATGGCTAGCTACTTGGGCGTTTTAATTTTCACACACTGACATGTGAGCATGGCATCCACTGTACTAAATTTGTATGCATACATGGGCGGATATAACAATGGTGATTGAATGAATAAGTGCCTCGATATCAATGCATTAACCAGCATCCTTATATATCAGACATAAGTTGCAAATTCAGAATCACTTCAACTTTTTATGCAGTGCTGGAGCAGTGGATTTTGCTGTACATACCCTCTCATATTCCGATCTCATATTCTTCCTTAGGTACGTTCTTTAAAATGTTGTGTATGCCATACATTAGAGCTGCCAATTTGGATCAGGGTTGGGTTGGTAAGACTGAGCCCAGCCCCCAAGAGATGCAAGTTTCGGGCTGCGGTCGGGTCGGAATGTGGGTTTTACGTAGAAAATGTACATGTTTTCCTGATTTGATCCACACTTTGCCACGGCAAACCCAATCCAATCCAACCCGAACCCACAAAAATACGGGTTCGATTTCAGGTGCTTGTGGGTACTGGCCCAACTTTTCTGCTCTAACATACAGGTTTACCTCCCACTCAAAGATCTATGCAATTAATCTCTATTTTTCTATGGCCGTCTTTAGGTACTCTACAAAACGGAACTGGAAATTCTAATTACGGTCGATCATCATTCAATGTTGCTCGGTTGATAGAGTGGAGGAATTCTTTGGCAAGGTACTTAAAACCGCTAGCTCTTGTACCAAAAGTTATGTATAACCCGGTAATAGAAACCATGTATTTGTCTGTGTAGGTTGATCTAACTGCTTCTTGTTGCGGCTGTTGTTGGGAATTATGCGTTTTTTACCGATGAATCATGAATTTTGATATATTTTGCTGAAAATATTTAGTTTTATCCAAAAGAATTGAAGGCAATTTCATTGGATGGTATTCATTTTAATTTTGAATATTATGCAAGTGATGTATTATATGAACGTTCTAAATTCTAGCATGTCTTTTCAGAAATTATGTTATGTATCAGCCAAAATTGAATTTGTTCTTTTCAACTCCTTTGCAAGTATATATAGCAAGGGCTTATTTTGTAAAGGACATTGTGTGTGTGTATATGACACATGCTATCCAAAGGAAATTGGCAAGGATGTTTGTTAAATGATAATTAGTTCCTATTTGTTAAAAGGATAGTGTATATTAGAGGTGGCAATCGGTTGGATTGGAATGAAACATGAGATCTGATAATATAATCGGATCAGACAAGATTGGACAAGATTTAGATTTTTAGTGTAAAATGAATGCAATTGATCAGATCAGATTTTGGTCAGATTGGATTTCGGATACTAGCATATTCAAATTGGTGACTTTAGTGTGCATGTATAATTGTATATGCCCATCTTATAGTACCAAAACATTTAAACTAATACCGTACATAGTTTGGAATGGCAATTGTTGGTTTCAAACTTCATCCCCATTTTCATTTGAGAATTTTTTTTTTATTATCCATATGCAGTTGTGCACATTCAATTTTTTTAAATAAAAAAACAGGAATAATTACACGTACTTACGCTCAACTATACCTTTTTTTAATCTTAGATACTCTCAATTTTTGTATTTGACTATTGAATACCCTGAAGTACGTCAAACATCTTTCTGTTACATTTTCCATTTGTTAGGTGGCAACAAGATTAAAATA
Source organism: Pelargonium nanum (assembly GCA_036897485.1). NCBI lineage: Eukaryota > Viridiplantae > Streptophyta > Magnoliopsida > Geraniales > Geraniaceae > Pelargonium > Pelargonium nanum. The sequence continues at coordinate 17,738 of JAYMTF010000092.1, forward strand.
CCCTCCTAACTCAAAATTAAACTCCAGCCAAACAGGCCCTTAGATGGTTTGAATTAAAAAAAAAAACACCCTAAACCTAAGCTCCTCTCTCTCACATTTGTCTCACATCTCTAACTCCTCTTCTTCTCCGGCGACGGCCGGTCTCCACCGACAACGACCATATGGTGCAATAGCTTCGGCGCTAGCGTGCTTGTGTCTCCGGCAGCACGGTCTCAGATCCGGCAACGGCGAGCTGCATTTTATCGGCTTCGTCCGCCTCCTCGTCAGGAACTTCTTTCCACCAGAGCAACTCGTCGAGGTTGTTTGAGGCGGGGTTCGAAGGAAGTCGGTGAGGGAGAGACCCAGGAAGGAATCCGGCCGCAGTCCACCAGGTTTGGCCGAGAAAGGGTGGCAGTTTCTTGATCATCGACATTGATGATTTTGTTTTTTTTAATCAATTCTTTTGTTGTGTTTAGCTGAGGATTTGAGGAAGCAGCACATTAGTACATGTACATATATAACTGAGATTGATAATCTGTGCAGAGAAATAGAACATATAAAGATTTGATTAATTGGGTAATTTTTATAGCATTGAGCATTGATTGATTGTGTGATTCAACTAAAAGATGATGAAATTTATGGATTGAAGGAGACAACAAGTGGGTATTGTGTGATCCTACAAAAAGAAGGTGTTTTTAGTGTGAATTTGTTTGTTGGAATGATGTGTATTCATTTCTGGAAATGCTGTGTAAAAGAAAAGCATACTCTTGTTTCAGCAAAGTGAAACCCAAAAAAATTTCAGCAATGTGAAAGTACTTGAAGCTTGGACAATGGAGATTTTTTGCTTTGATTTGTTCTTGACTTTGATTTTTTTCCCAGATCTGTTTGTTAGATGAGATTGTTGTTAAATTTGTTATAATTTTATTGGACTTAGAGAATGCTAATGTCTATGTTAGAATTTGTATTGAAATTTGAATGGTTTGTTTGACTACTGCCGGAAATTTGAATGAAAAAAATTACTTTATGTTTTTCGGAAAATGCATGAGTCGCTGGAAACTTTGAAGTTTCCGGTGAAGTAATGATGAACATGTTCTTGATGAAGAAGGGTATTATAGTGAAGGGTTTTTTAGGAATTAAAAAAATGTGGTCAGGTGCTGGGCACATGACTGGATTAGTGACACTTTCTGTCAAACTTAACTGACGAAAAGATGTTTGACATACTTCAGAATATCCAATAATTAAATGCAAAAGTTGATGGTATCTATGGTTAAAAAGAGGTATAGTTGTAATTATCCCAAAGAAATACTTCTTAAATGTTTTGTTTCATTTTTCAGAAAGTTAGTTATGTATGAATTATCAATAATGTCTCTATAATCAATTAGATATTTCTTGAGTTTGTAAAACACATGTTCATGAAGATGGAAAGGTAAATTTACAACACTAACTAACTTTTCCTTAACTTTTCTTAAAATAGAAAGGAGTACACTATTTTGGGACGGATGCAATAGTAAACATGTTAATCATGGTCAAATTTTCCGACACGGAACAATCATATAATTTTAGTTGTAGTACTAAATTTCACCTAAACACGATTGAAATAATATATATATTAGTGATGATATATGAAAAATGCCCGCAATGAAATTGCCACGTGTATTAAGAGTCTACCTAAGTCTCTTTAATTTTCAAAGTTGAAATCAAGACATGGTCGTTTGGAGTGAGTATGAATCGAAGATGGGCATGAAATAAGCCTCCATAAGAGGCTCAATAAGTTGGTTATTACAAGATGATGGTGCCGAGAAAAGATTAGAAAAAATGAGAGTTAATTTAAATTAAGAATGATTATGGAAATAACTTGTAATATCCAACTTATTGAGCCTAAGTCTCTTCGATTAATATGGTCCAATTCAGGTTAATATGAGTCACAACCCACTTCCAATACCCGCTTTGAGCCAAGTTATTTCCATATTCATTCTAATTGGACCATATTAACCGTTAATCCGTCTGAAAGCATAAATTTAGACCAAATGACCATTCTAGTCCTTTTTATGACTCATATTTACTCTAAGAGCTACTCTAGACTAATGAAACCCTCATATAAATCGTGTTTGGACCCTTTAGACCTTGTGTCTCATATCTAACTCCTAAGCCAGTCTAGCGTAACGAGATCACTCCAAAGTCATTGTCGGCAATCCCAAGATTTAATTTAAGCCTAAAAAAAGACCACCCCCATTTTACAAATTCCACCCAATCAGGTCCATCCAGTTTGTATTTTAAAAAAACATTGCATGTTTCGATTTAGTTCCTTCAAATGAATATTTTTTTGTTTCTAAACAACTTAAAATTATTGCAACACTTTTACATATAACTAACAAGTTTCCACTCTTAGTCTAGTAGAACACGAGCTAATGAACTTAGTTTTGCAATACTTAAAACAATTATTTACTAATTAGTGTCTCAAGTTGCTATTTTCTTCGAAAACAATCTCCTTACATTTAGGCACATTTGTAGCATAAATACAAAGATATGTAAACAACCTACCTAATTTGTTATTTACTTTTGTGCAGTTTAGGTTGTTGGGTTGTTTATGCCATTGATGAGAAACTTCGATGTGTGTTAAGACAACATAAATACAGTATGATTAGTTGCTCAATTGAAAAATGTTAACTGATTTAAAGATGAAATTAAGTGAATATCAAAAAGGTCAAAAAATCAATTGCATTTTTCTCTCATCTTTATAGTTCACCAAAATTTCCACTAGAGACTCATGACTCGTGCATAAATAAGTTCTTTAAAAGAGCTTTCATTTAAGTAACCGTTTTTTATGAAGAACTTAATATCGTCCTTCAAATTTTGCTTACGTGACATCCTCTTACAGAGGCAGTTGCCTCTCACTGAGTCGGGTGGAGTCGAGTTTCGTGTCAGAAGAGAAGAGGTACCCGGTTGTGTAGCTCAACCGACAAAAACAGAGAAAAAAATGAGGCAATATTACCAAACAAGCACTAATAGTTGTAGTAGCAACTACATGTTACCAAAAACCCCCCCTTTATCCACCAAAGCCAAAGGGCAGGGAAAGAGGCTATCCGCCTTATCCACAGACAAAACCCACAAAATCGAAACCATAGCTTACACTCACAGAGCTAACACTATGGCTCTCCTCTCTCTCCCTCCTCTTACCGCTCTCTCTCCGCTTCCTTCTTCTTCTCTCTCCTCATCTCTATCCATCAATGCCGCTCCAGGTATGTTTCTCTCTTATTTTCAATTCAATGGATTTGTGTACTGTGTTGTGCTTCAATTTTGATTACGACCCTTTTTTTTATATTCTCTTTTTGTTATCTGGGTTTCGTATACTTGCATTTTCAATGAAACCCATTTGAGAATTTTGTGTTTTGTTTTCAATTCCTTGATTGCTGTAAACCTGAATTTGATCTTGTTTGTGGTTTAATCTCCAACCCTTTTGCAAATTTTCTGTTTTGTTTTCAGTTGCTTCATTGCTGTAATTTGTAATTTAAACTATCTTATTTGCAGTTGAATTCAAACCCATTTGCGACCCATAATCTTACATATGTTTTTTTTTCTTGAATTTGATTTGAATTTTGGAATTTGAAATATAGTACTGTTTCAAATACAAATATATTGTTTGAGGAAACTGAAATTTAGGTCTTAATTATAGTTTAAATTCTATAGGATTTGAGTCAAATTCTCTGTGCGTATGTCATTGTATTTGGCTCAAATCCAAGAATCCAAACAAACCATTTGTAGTTTAAGTTGAACCCGTTTGTAACTTTTTATAGTCTCGGTTTTGTTTTTCTTGCACTTCAACTGAATCAGTATGTGATTCGTGTTTCGGGTTTCAGTTTCCAGGTTGCTCTTGAAATCCATCGATCTTCAACCTAAGGCTTTTGCTGGGTTTCAAATTGTTACATCCCTTACCAAGAACAGAAGGACTACTTTGATTGTCAAAGCTTCGGAGGGAACTGATGTTGTGGGTCCGACCGAGGGCGGTGAGCCCCCTTCTGAGACCCCGACAGCGGTTGTTCCAGTGGACCAACTTCCGTTGGAGTCAAAGGAGAAGGAGAGGATGGAGCAAAAACTGAGGATGAAATTGGCCAAAAAGATAAGGCTTCGGAGAAAGAGACTTCTTAGGAAGCGGAAACTGAGGAAGAAGGGCAGCTGGCCACCTTCCAAGATGAAGAAGTTGAAGAACATATGATATTTTGGCTCGGGATTATCGTGCAGGTTTTGAGCTTACCCTTTTGCTTCTTCTGTTAATGCGCTTTTTGGCTAATTTAGATGTATTTTATTTGTCAAAATTCTAAAGACCTCATTCTGTTCTGAAGTTAAATATTGTTGTTGTTCAGTTTGTTCTGAAGTTGACGTATAGATGGTTTATTTGCATGTCCTTTTTTACTAACAAGTTATATACTTGATTTAGACCATTAGGTAATGTGAGCTAGTGTATAACTGTGATTCTTCAATGCACGGATATAAGATTAAGACAAGTGACAACAAGAACAGTTTCATGTTGTTGTGGCCTTAAGAGACCTTGTGCAAAAAAAAAATTCAGGCCAAAGATTTAATCCTATACCTATGTCCTGTAGTCTTTTTACACACTTCACTGTGTCCTATTCGGTCGTCTTTTGCACTTATAGAATTGGGATGGCTCTTCACTGTTTGCAGATTATTAGGATGACGTTTTGTTTATGTAGAAGCCAAAACTTGATTGGCGATTGTAAAAACAACCGATCCATTTGGCCGTCTTTTGCACTTGTAGAATTGGGATGGCTCTTCATTGTTTGCAGACTATTAGGATGACGTCTTTCTGTCTGTGTAGAAGCCAAAACTTGACTGGCGATTGTAAAAGCAATCGATGTTTTGTTTAGGATTACCAGATACCAAAAATGTGGGTGCAGTGTTACTGTGCGAAACTCAATGCCCCGCAACCTCACTTGGGTTAATATTAAGGCTAAAGTCCATGTTGTGCTTAGCTTCTGATTTCTTGTACAGTTGATTATGCATAGATTCATGTTCTTCATTTTGTCTTTGAATCAGAATTCTCTCTCAACTTCTCGTTCTTCATTGGGTCAATTTATGTTGTTTGCCTTATGTACTCAACATAATAAAGAATATTGCATAGATGGTGAAAAAATTCTCCAAATAGGAGCACTGAAGATAATGATATGTTATGTTAAACATTTTTACTGTTTAGAGGTCAATGACTGATCAAATGATAATGTTTAGACCATTTCAAATTTACTGTTTAACTTCTTTAGTATATGATATGATGGAAATAACTAGGGCTAGAAATTGTAGTTCTCGGAATGGGCCAAAATCGGTTGGTACTTTCAAAATATGCTCGTGATCTATGCTCGTCCCTTCGCCATAACCTTTGACGTTATTCCGGGGTCATTTCTCTTTTAAGGACATTTTTATGTGATTTTTCATGGTTCTATTAGGAGAGAATGAGAAATTGGGTTGAGCAAAACCTGGTGGTTTCATCTGGGTGAAACTGTGAGTAATCATTTGCAAGACTAATCTCAAATAATTCTTCACTATCAATACATGATTTATATAGAAGTCGTTAGAGCTGACATTTTGGACTCGAATTCGCAAACACTCTAAATTCAATTCACTTTTATTGGGGTCGCTCAAAATAAACTCGATCAATTTTTTGGGTTGGGTTTGACAAATCTGCAAACAACCCGTACCTTTTGCATGTCGGGTTTAGATTAAGCATTTTCAAACCGATTCTGGTCTACAACAGTTGCATCGTACATGAAACCGATTCATAATAGAAAGCTATACACAACTACAAAACTTGGAGACACACTATACTGATTGTTTCCTTTTGCACATGATGACTTGAAAAATGATGTACGAAATCGAACATCTATGGTGTGCATTGTCAGTGATTCGACTTTGGTTGTTTTCCAACATGCGAAAATATAGATCAGTTGTAAGTGTACATGAGTTCATAACTATGGGTTGTGCTCACAAACTCAAGTTTCAGTTCAGAGTAAATGACTCCATAACTTGCATCAATTAGACCTTAAATTCCACTAGTAATTAAGTTATTTCATTCATCTCTAATTGATAGCTCAAATAATGCAAAAGTTAAGACAAGTTTGACCATCATTTTAGCTAATACCTTTTATTACTATTATTATAATATTGCAGCTTATTGCATATAACTACATTCAACATTCATGAACTCTTCTTTCCTACATAGAAGACCTTAACAGTGATTCAGTTTCAGTGATCCTGAGATCCACAGATTCTCTTAACAAATCAAGTGACGTAAATGAATGAGGCGCGAGTAAAATATCCATGTTCTTGCCAGCGTTTTCAAGTCGACTCAGAGACGGCGCTACCTGCATCAAGCAAAATCAACAAACTCAAACATCCATAAACTCTTGTCATCTTCCGTACTATTGAATCGTGAACTATGCAATGCTATGATTGCCAAAACTTTTGAGAAACTCAGATGCGCATGAATGATGTGTGGTTTGAATCTCAAGGTTAAACTGTGATAGAGATGATTTGTAGCTAGAGCTAGCAATTCAAGTCTCAACACGTGCCATGACCCGATATAAGCGTCTTTGGGCTCACTGACTTTGTAACGGTGTCGTGTTTGTGTTGGAGTAACCAACATGTTTAATAGTCGTGTCTTGTTCATTTTGACCCTCAAAACACTCACACACAATTAATTAATCGTGTTGTAACAAATTCGACATGCTCAACACGCACATTTAAGGGTTGTAATTGTAAATTAACCCAAAAAAAATCCTAGCTAGTTAACATTGTTATGTCAAATTTGTGGCACATTTAATCGTGTTGGGGATTGTCGTGTCAAGCATGTTGGTCTTGTCGTACAAAAAGTGTAAGGTAGTCTCGTGCTAATTGTGTAGTGTCAATCCGGCCCATTTAGGTAAATGTGCAGTGCTCGTGTTCGTGTTTAATATATGACCATGATTATTAAATGTGTCACGATTGTGTTGGCCCGTAAAGCGCACAATCAACCTTCAACACAATAGAAACACGACGCAACACATTTGAAAAACAGACACAATACAGTTACGTAAATACCTTAGTTGGCTGACCAAATGAGTTCTCGTCCATCACATTACCAGAAGTTAGTACAGTCTTCGTCGACCCCGACATTTGTATGGAGTTTGGCTCCAATCCATCAACAGAAATTTTTAGATTCACCGTGTTGCTGCCGAAGTTCACAACCTGCCAAAAGTATTTTCAAAATATGAAACTCTCATGCCTTGATACAAGAATCTTACTATCTAAAATGAGGCCATACGCTAACACGTTCCAAACATTAACTCGCAAACAGAGTTTCATTTCCTTTTTATGTTCTAGAGTTTGCTTTGGTTGTTCTCGTTCTGCATGTATTAGAGATTTCATTTACACCAACACAAGAAAAATAAGGGCAAGGAATGAACTAGATACACGAGAAGGTATAAAAGAACAGAAATGCATAGTAGACTCGTAAACCCGCATGTTTGCTTAAATATACATGCGTTTAAATGCGCCTTCTAGCTTTATATCATGAATTGTACAGACATTTTTTGGGAGAAACGAAAACAAAGAATGATATTATGTCAAAACAAATGCATATTTGGCAACAACAACGACGACGACTACTTCTATCAGCAAGATTCACAAGGCTATTTATGTTATAAGTAAATAAATTAATGGATCATGGATATGGAACATAATTAAGTTTCAGAAAATTATATATGCATATGCTGAAACTACTAAAACATAAGAATTACTATGATAAAAAAAATAATGAAGTTCAATATGAGCCAAGTTCCAAAACCTTAATACGAAGGTAATTTTTGTTATCCTCCAAGTTTGTCCACGTGATTGCGGAGGCAACGAGGGAGTTCGAAGAATTTATTTGGAGTGTGGTGTCAAGAATAAACGCTCCACTTGACTCTCTGAAAAAACGTTGCATCCAGTAGCTGGGAGTTCCATACTGCTGAAAGGAGTTGAAAACTATTGCATCCGGGTTCCACCTAAACCACGTCAACTTTTGCAGCTCAGTATAACTACTAAACAATATTGAAGGCGTGGATGTTTTAGAGACGAAAACAAAAAATACCTCCTGTCATTGGTATTAACAAAGAGTGGCGCATAGCTTGCCATCTCAACAAGATCACTGCATCAGAAGAAATGTACACTAATCTTAGTAGCACGTCATCTTTCTGATAAAGATAAGGAATTGCAGCAAAAAAGCATAAAGTAGCATAAACATATCCAAATACAGCTCGAGAAACGGGCTTTTGATCCAACTACTAAAGAATCAAACCAGACAAATACTCCATTACATCATTTGGAGTTGTCATGACGTCACCTACCACAATTGCAACCTAAATATTCCCTACTCTTCACTGAATCAGAACATTTGAGTGGTGATTATATCTTTAGATGTTTTTACGAGCTATCATTCCGGGTTTTTGGTTGAAAAGGACTAACCCAAACCTGAAAGAGGTGTGGGTTTGAGTATTAGACCGACCCAGACTGAAAATTAATCGGGGTCTATTTTAAGCGACCCAAACCCGCAAAAATGTGGGTTGGGTTTTGGTTGCCCTCGAGTTCGAGTCCAAATTGACAACTCTAGTTTTTACTATTTCAATCTTCCTTGTATAGCTACTCAGTATCTCAAAACCCTCTGTTGGGGAAATTTTTCCGAACATGTTAACCATACAACAGCAGTTCATATAGTTGTCACAAAAAGATCTCCCTTTTACAAATTACGGGATGTGCTGCAATGAGTAATGACAGAACAGTCCAGAAATCCTGATGAACTTCATAACTTGAAAGCGTAGATAAGATACCATGACTACCGAATGATTTTATTCATGTCAATAAAGGTCTTGATTATGTCATTCACACATTAGTGCCTTGTACGATAGTTAATCAGGTTTTGCTTGGTGTCTCGTCAAGAAGAGACGCCTCCATTCAAATGTTGGATTCATTTTTAGCTACTTGACATCTCATCTCTATATATATATGTTTGTATAAGTAATTTCGGCAAATACTTCTCTTTATACATGTTTTATTCAACAGGTCCTTCCTCTTGAAGATCAAGTTCCCATAATCTTCAATGAAGCCTTGTATATAATGTTCAAAGAGAAGATGACCTTTTGTCATATCAAATCCATAACATGGAGCAGTTGTCAATTTATACTAAACATTTTATATACTTCAACCTAGAATCCATAAAATATTCAAGAATTCAATCACATTGAATAGAAGGTAATTTAATACGAAATAGGTTCTATATGAAAAAACCCTCCCAGAAATATGACATTTAAAATTCCGTAGAGTTGCCAATTTTGACCCGAGCCCGTGGACACCCGAAACCCAACCCGCATTTTCGCGGGTTCAGGTTGTATAAAATAGATTCAATTAATTTCCTCGAAAGGGTTTGCCATAAAGAAAAACAGGGGTCGGGTCGGACAAACCCAAAAGCCACAAGGACCCACACATCTTTCAGGTCGGGCCAGGGTCAGACCTTTTCAACCCGAAACCCGAATCGCCAACTCTTAAATTAAGAAAAGAAGAGATATAACAAATCACGCGAAAAAATTCAGTTTGGCCCTTCTCCAAAAGAACATGTGAATACAAAACAGAATCTCAAATTCGAACAAACGCTAGCATAGCAATGCTCGAAAGTATAAGAATATAGGTTTTTAAAAAAAACAACATACCTATTCTTTTCCACCCCTATGAGGAACCCAGCTTCACCTAGTGCTGCTAAAAGACTTCCTGTACCAGCATCTTTTCCAGTAACAGCATATTCACTCACAAAAGCCTGGAGAATATATAGCGGAAACCCAAATCATAAGCATTCATTCAAATGTATAGTTGAAAATAACAGAAATGATGTTACCACACCTTTGGACCACTTCTTGACGTATGGTCGAATTTATGAGTCATAGAGAACAGGTTGCTGGCAGATGTATAAACCTAGTTATCAAGCAAACAGAAAATGAGAAAGGATCAACACGGGCTTGCATAATTATGTTATGAGACAGAAGATGTAATTGAATACACGATTATCTTTAGGGTTCTTACATGAAAATCATAGATATCTGCTGGGTGGTCCAATGGTTGAGACGACCCATCACAGTTTGTGATAATTTCGATGTCAGGATATGCACGTTTTATGGCACTATAGAACTTGAGGTAATTTCCTGATTATTTACAACAACAGCACGTAAGTATCCATCCATGTCCATAATTTCATCTCCACTTACAAAAACAAATTACATTAATCTTCAAACACAAATTGAATGAGCTGAAACTAGGAGTGTGCATCGGCATACCGAATGCCTGAGAGACGGACCAAAGAAAAAAATTTCAAAAAAATATTTTTTTAGTGTTAGACCGTATAGAGGACAATTGAGCTATATATGCTGTTCAGTAAGATCAAATTAATAAGGAAAATTGCATGGATTTGGATGTATGCAAACCTCGATAGTTCTTTTTCCCGCAATCCTCATTCCCAACAGCAACATATCTCAAGTCAAAAGGTTCTGGGTGTCCCATAGCGGCACGAAGGGAACCCCATTTAGACTTAGGATCACCTCGAGAAAACTCAATTCCATCAAGAGCTTCCTGAAATCAAAAGAAACATTATCAGAGAGTGATGCAAACTAGTTGGCATTGTATCAGTACGGTTGATTCTTTAGCTGGACATGAATGGAGAAAATGGGGGAGCCTCATGCACTAAGCCTCCCTCATTCATTTTGTTTTATAAATGAAAATGTTACAGAATCACAAACTTGTAGACATACCTGAACAAAAGGTAAGATGTCGGAAGTATCAACTTGATCATTATGACTGATTCCTGTGAATTTCTATTGAAGTCAGACAAAAAAATAAAGCACAAAAGGTGGAGAAATTAAGAAACTGAGCACAGGTATTACCATTGTTAAAAACCCATATTGGCAGTGCACCGAGGTCCTCCGCTAGCTGCGGGAAAAAAGAAAAGGAAATTAACAACAAATAAATATACAAATGAAGTATACAGTCCAAGTCAACGGTGCTGCAAGCAAATCCACCCAACCCTGTACAGCAGTTACCCATCCAAATGCAAAAGATTCCTACCTGAAGAAACTCGAAGTGACCAAGTCCATCATCAGTCCAATACATCCAAACATCACCAAAATGTCCAGGTCGTTCTTCCCATGGCCCAACGGTTTCTTTCCACCGAAATGCATTTCTTAACCATTCACCTTCAACAAAACAGCCACCTGGTACAAAATAGTTTAAGAAAAAACAGCACTTGTTTGGTAGCGTTTGTCTAATTTCTTGTTTTACTAAATGAAAATAAAACAACTTACTTTCCAACCATTTCAATTATTCAAAAATTTAAGGAATTGATAGGACACCTCGATCATGTTATTCAATTCCTCAAAATCTGGATATATTTAACTACTTTTAGGAAATACAATTTCTTTTTTAATCCCAAAGATGCCCTCCTAAACAAGTTAAACTAACACAATAATTGCAATTTTAAAAAACATCCGATATGTCCTATTTTCTGAAGATTTCAATTAAAATTTGTTAAACGGATGTCTCCTTAGATTTGACCTAATTTCGATATTCTTTGCATGCAGACAAAATGCAGGGGCAAGAAGGTGAAAATGGATAATTATAGAACATTTGCCTGGCAATATTTCCAAGATTATGTGCAAATTAGGTAACAGATTTATGGGTATATAAAAAGCATAATCCTCATTACATATAGAAAACAGACCAGTACTATTGCTAGGTCTCATTAAAGGGTCCAATATATACTTGCACATGCGCATATTTTATATGCGACCTCATTAAAAGTCAACAAAGTTGAAGTATTAAAACACAAATTGACCTTTGTACCGACAAAAAAAAAACTATTTGAACTTCAACAAAGTTAAGTTATTCCACAATGAAAACTTCCATGTGAAACACTTACAAGGAGTTGGTAATTAAGTGTCATCTTACATAAATCCATTATTACCTGGAAATCTGACAAATCGAGGTTTCAAATCTGCAACCATTTTAAAAAGTTCAGTTCGGAAACCATGCCCCTGCACCAAGAATATGGTCAAAGAATCACATATAAGCAATTTAGAAAATACAACAAGGACAGCATGATTTTTCTATTTGGTTCAAAACTCAAAATTGCCCTTTATCTTACTAATTTTGTATTTGATTAAACTTTCAATACTTCAGTATATGTTAGGACTAAAAAAAAGAATTAAGTAGCTTGAATGCAGCTTTTACACCTTCCTTTTTTATCTATTAAAAACATATATATTATGGAGCAGAGCAAGTAAAGTTCAACCTAGCGCCCGTTCGGAGAAACACGTACCTTGTATGTATCTAAGGGCATGGCTGACACTTGGTCAAACCATAAGACCCCCTTTTTGGTTGTGGTCAATTGAAGTCTTGAATTAGGATTCGTTCCTTTGGCTTCCAACAGAACCTCCATCTTTTTCCAATTTGAAACGTCAGAAGCAGAAGCTCTGCAATGAAAATTTATATCCTTAAGATACGCCGCAAAGACTACGCTAATGGTAAGGAATCAACGATTACACGAAAAACTGTAAGAAACATTCAGCTTGTGCTCACATGATGAACGCATTAGCAAGTGTCTCTAATCCATTTGAGCTCGTTAATGATACAGACACATTGATTGCTCCAGATGAACGAGCATAGAGAACCACTTTGTAGGTCTTCCCTTTCTCAATGTTCTGACAGAAAAAGGAAACACAAAAGCGTTACAAAGTAAGTTGCAAGAAATCTTACAGTTTTATTTCCCAAACAATAGAGCTTCTAAAACTTGCAGACTAACAACCTTAAAATCAAATCAAAATTTTTTGCAGAAAAAATCTCAGTGGTTAACATGAAATTACAAGTTGAACTCGTACAAGAAAGAAATGAGAAGAGAAAAACATGTATATGCATAAAATATGTCAACTAGTTCTCACCATGCCCCAAAACCCTGGATTATAAATACCGACTCCGCCAGCTGGACAGATATTAGAGCCTTTGCTGTCACAAAGCACCTCCATCTGAAGTGCAATTTTATTACGTTCAAAACATGATGAGCGGTCTGTTGATACTATGATGGATGACTCATCCCCGATTATAGACCAAGGATCAATGTTTGAAGGAACATTAGGGCCCCCAGCTTCAAAGCCTGAAACAACCCAGCATGAGAAGTGAGAACAATCAGTTGAAAGTATCAAGAATAACCTAAATCTTTTGTTCATAGCTCAACCTTGCTATTCTACACATGTATATTAATCATCTCAAAAGGAGGTTCAATTAGTGTATTCTCTGTTCAAATAAGAAAAGGACGATACATAAACTAGCACAAAACTAACTCAAATTCAATGCATTTAATTTATAATGGTCTAATGGTTGAATACTTTACAGTGCAAAACCGAAGTGGATAGAAATACAAGATACATCATCAAACAGATTATTCTCTTAATACTAGGAAAAAAAATTTGGTAACGGAAACTAAACATGATTCCAAGAAGGATAGGCATCAATTAGGGACAAAATAGTAACCGTAAGAGTATAGTGGAAAGTTTGGTGCACATTAAGATACTGGTTAAACTCTTTCATGCAATTTTCTTGGATTTCTATCTGACAACTCTCACCCTAAGCCTTTAACTATATGCTCGTTGAATGCAGAATGCATGCGCTAGTACTAAATAGCCGAATGTCGCAAAACAAAAAGAAAAAAAATATCTTCGATCAGAAAATGACCTCTGTTGCTTACAAGCTCCGCCCACAGCCCACCAGTCCCAGCATGGTTGATTTCCTGGATAAAAATTTTGCAGAAAAAAAAAATCAATCTCTAAATGAATTCTTTGGACTTGCCAACTTAGATATAATAATAACAACAATAATCAAGTAAATGGTTACAATTCTTTTATCCGGAACATCATCAATTCATATAGTAGTCTCTTCAGAGACATCTGAAAAAATTGAAATGACATAGAGCATACACCTAGTATAAGCTATCAACTTGTAATCTATAATTCCATTTCACAACTTTCAAGTGGTGGGTTCATCAGTATCCAACATAGACAAGCCACTATGAAGTGTACATGCACACAATTAAGCATGTTAACTGAAACGAGATAGCACAGTGCATAAAAGCACACTCCACCGGCATAGAAAGAGTTCAATAACGAAACCATAGAAAGTTCCTACAGGAACAGAAAGCCCAATCTTAACTAAAACTAATTCAAATATTACAAGTCAACCAACTCACCTCAAAGAATATTCCAAATAGTGTATCGGGTATCTTCCTGCTCGAGGCTGCAGAAACATTGACAGAGAGTAGTGCTGTCTGGTTTGTATCAGCCCCAACAGCATAACATTGACACACACAACAAATCCCAACGAATAGCGAGAACAAAAGCGCACTGAAGTGGCCCTGGAAAGTACCCATTTTCTTTCTGTACCACATTAAACAATCCGAGCAGCCTATTTATGCATAAACAAAGCACCGATTCAGGTACATTCCCACTCCAATCCATTAAAATATGAAAAAGAGATACAGAACCCAAAAAAAGTAGCTTTATGCTATAAAATACAAAATAGGAAGTATAAAGCACAAACAAAAACATTACATGGTGCATAGATAATCAGTTCAGGCCTATATATAGAAACTCCATGGACTCACTATCATCAGCAAAGCAAGATTGAGGCTAAACCAAGCACACATCCTGATCCTGATGTCATTTCTGATAACCCAGTTGCCAAATCATTACAAAATTCCCAACATTTTAACATTTTAGTTCACACCCATCAAAGTGACCCACAAAAACAACAAAAATTACAGAAATTGGAGCATACCCACATGAAAACAGAAACAGAATATCAAAAAATTAACCGAATTAGATCACAATAACAACAAGAAAGAAAAAAGGGCACCTTGTAAAATGATCAAAAAACAAACTTTGTTGGTGAGAATGTGAGAGATAGAGATGAGTAGTGGTATGCGAGTGTGTCGACAACTGGAGATTATGAAAGAAACAGGTGGCGTGTCCTGAGGCTTGCCTTGCTTGAAAGAAAGGAGCTAACTTGGTTGTGGATTACAAGGAATAATCAAAAACCCATTAGGACCCATCTCAGGAATCATCGTCATCTGATGATATTGACCTCATTAATTGTGTACGATAATGCAATTTAGTAGTGGGTCGTATGTTTCAGACCTTAGTGACCTCAAAGTTGTGGTTTTTTCTTAAAAAAAGGAAGTGGATGAGGGAGAGGAGAAGAAGAAGAAGCGTGGAGTGTTTGTCAATGATTTGGTTTGTTGCATAAATTAATGATAGTGTTTAATTGTTGGATTGTTGGTTGGTTTGTTGGTTGTGGATTGCGTTTACTCAATGACAGAATCTGTAAATAGTAATGATACTTATCTCAAACTAAACACTTAAGTACACTTTTAAATGGTTGTTTGGGAACACTAATAAACTTTTAGTGTTTGTTTGTTTGGAAACACTCCTTGTAAATTAATTGTTTGGTAACAAAGGTAAATAGAAGTGATTTTATGTCGGGATAAAATAGATATGGGCGGACCGTGGACTCACATAATCTTATATGGTCTGACATTGAAATATCAAAACTTTGTTGTTTTAACTCATTAAAATGATACCTTAATTGATCATATTTCTTTCATTCTCTATCATCCATCAACATCTTCATTAATTTTTCGGCAAGACACTACCATTTTTTTCTGTGAAATCATCATTAATATCAAACTAACAACTCAAATCTCGTTAAAATTATTTCAATATTTAATGTTTACAAGAAAAGAAGAGGGAAATGTATAAGCTTATCTCTTTATATTATGAATTTATTTATCAGGTGCAAGTGTTGCACATGTTAAGAAATATTGAGAATCGTACTGTTTATATTTTTATATTGAAAACATAAAAGTGCATTAAAGTTAGTGAACAAATAATAAAATAATATAAAACTTGAATTTCAATTCCTCTTAATATGTGCATGAGACAAACCATTTTAACGAGATTTAAGATGTTAATTTATTAAAGATGTTTTCACCAGAAAAATGGGAGTGTCTTGTCGGAACACCAATGAAGATGTTGACGAGTGATAGAGGAGGAAGAGAATATGATCACTAGGGTATTATTTTAATGAGTTAAAACCACCTAATTTTGATATTTCAATTAACCACTTGTTCAAAATTATGTAGTTTTGAGAGTCTAATTCACCTAAGTCTAGTGGTTAAAGCAATTATTCATGTTTGAGGTCATGGGTCGAAAGGTAAAATTGTAAATGTGTTAAAAAATACTTTTGGGAGCCTATTAATCATTACAAAAGTAAGTGGAAAGCAAACATAAATTGGGCTAAAAGGACTCGCGTTAGTTTGGGATCTCATTGAAATGAATTTCTTTTAGAGGTAATTATAAACAGCTCAAATGTAGTAGTCACTTAAAACACATACTCCCCTATAATTTTAGGGCATGACACTCAATCCCTATTAACTATCTAAAATATTGTTCAGTCGTCACACCATTAGTTTGTGAACTTTAAACACAATAATAGCCCAAAGTGTTATTGATTTTTTGTAGTCAAACAATCCCCAAGTGGTTTTAAATGAAAAATAAAAAAATACTAAAACAAACTTAAACCCCTAAAATCACACTCTTTCACCTAAAAAACAGCTCACTAAGATGAATCATCTTCACCTCTTTCATCAAACCGTGAGCACAAGGCACAAGGAGGCCGACGACGACGACGGTGGAGACTTCTTTTTAGATTTGTTCTTCATTTTCAGATCTGTTGGGCATCATTTTGGGGTATTTTTGTGTAATTTTTGTTTTTAATTTTTTGAATCATTGTTATGAATTTCAATTTTCATTTGTGGAATTATTGTTATTTTTGCTTAATGATTTGTAATGTGTGTCATTTGTAATGAAATTCTATATATCCAAAAAGAATTTTTGTTACTTTTATAATTATTTTGTTTTTAGATCAATTGTAATGGATTTCTCATTTTAATTTTCATGAATTTTATTATGGAAAAAACTTGAAGTTTTTGGCATCGGAAACTGCATATGTATGCAAAACGAGTCTCCGACAAAAAAAAAACAGATTTTGGCAAAGATTTGAAGTTTTCAACACCAAAATCTTCATCTCTTCAATGTTCTTGAATATGTGATGAGGAAAGGGTAATTTTGAAATTTTAATAGAATAGAAAGTCACATGTACTACATGTGATGAGAGATATAGTTTTCTGTCAAACTTAATTGATGAACATTGTTTGGGCAACTTAATAGAGGTTGAGTGTCATGCCCTAAAGTTCTTGGGGTTTATGTGTTTTAAGTGACTATTACGTTGGAGTTGTGTGTAATTACTCATTTCTCTTATTGATAAGACTCAAATTGAATTATAGATTATTATATCATCAATTATTATATTTTTAAAAAGTTTGTCTCTATTTGCTATATGTTATCATATAATTGGCTAATAAGTTAAAAATAAATAAAAATAATCATTGAGGTCTTGGACCTTCTTTAAGGGCACCTTTTAGTCCTTGTTTGGGAACATGGTGTCCAAAAGTTGATTTATTTGGAAAATGATATTGAAAGTGTATTTTGAGAATGCATATCATTTGGTAAAATTGAGTGAAATGTATTTTGAATGGGCGTAAGTACCAAAATGGACATGATAATTAAGATATATTTTTAGTTATATTAATTGTAATATTTGTACATATTTTATTAGTATTTATGTCGCTCTCTCTTTCTCTCTACCGTTTTGAGAGTCGGGTAGGATTTTTGTTCGGTTACGGATGCTCTTGATTTTCTGAGTGGCGACAGTCACTTGGATTCGCAAATAGAAAATCGTGGTCTTTCTCGTTAAGATAGCGAGCTCTTGCTTTGATAGCAAGTTAATGTGTTGTTAGGGTTTTCAAAGCGGCGACGGCGTAGATTTGCGATAGTTTTTTATTCGTGTGTGCGCAGGGCAGTAAATGCAGTTACATAGAAAGATAAGATGACTTGAAAGGTGATGGTTTCGTCAAAGACGTCAGATCAACTTTTGAGTTTACTGGCTAATCATATGGCAGATCTAATGGTGGCGAGGGGTTTAATGTGGCCACATTACACTCCAAGTGCAATGAGGCGGATTCCAGTGCCTTCAACTTGATTATTCAACATGATGGGAAGGATTCAAGTGTCTTTGATTTGATTATTCAGTATGTTTTAGCCATTGTGGCTCAGTTTGGTAGTGTTAATTTTTTGTTTGCGGATTGTTCTGCGAACCGATTGTCCCACGAGTTAATTAAGTTTTCGGTCTCTCTATCAAGTTTGTCTGGGTAGGTTGTTGTTCAAGCCCCAATATTATCTGAGATCAACCTACCTGGTAAGAAAGCACTTTGAGCTTCATAAACACAACATTCAAGAACCTTTTTAAGCCTATTTGCAAGCATTTTCACTACAATCTTGTACACAATGTTGCATAGCGATATAGGCATCAAGTCTCTAATCACCTTGGGCCTAGTTTTTTTTAATCAAAATTATAAGAGTTGTTAGAGAACCAACTCAACTAAAATTTTAAGCTAATAGTTGAAGTTCTCATTTATTATTTTAATATTATATTGAACACGCCTCTTTACGTGCAAACATGTTATGACTTTGCAAGTGGACCGAAGAGAGATAAATATGATCTTGTTCTCGTTTTTAACTTTATGGATGGACGTGGAATGAAGAGATATATAGGAGCTCATTCCTGATTTTAACTTTTGCGGGTGACCCGATAAGAAAAGATAGAGTGCCCAAGTGGACTTGAAGGGTATGAGAAAATTTGTATACAAAGTCTGATAGGATAAGGTAAAGAGCTTAAGTGAGATTGCAAGGATATAGAAGGCCCAAATAAAGGAATAAAGAAGCTCAATGAGAGAGAATAAGTAAAGAATTTAAATATACGCTATTTGGGGTGTTAGGATTTAACATATGACCTTGAGGTCACACAAGTTTTGATACCGTATTAAACTTTACTCAAATCCAAAAACTTAAGCTAATAGATGAAAAGCTCAAACCCTACATGTGGACCAAGAAAGGAGACAACAAAGACGGGCCACTAGGCCCAAACCAAACCAGACTCTGATACCATGTTAGAGAACCAACTCAACTAAAAGCTCAAACTGATAGTTGAAGTCTTCATTTATTATTTTAATGTTATATTCCAATAAGAGCTTGATTTAACCCCTTTCGGCATCTCCCCTTGTTGTAAACTGCTAATGCATGCATCCGACACATCCGCACCAACTATGTCTCAATGTTCCTAAAAAAAAAGTCGGGTTCGTTTCATCCGGACCAGGGGCCTTATACATGTGCATCGAATTCAGGGCGACCATCACTTCCTCGTTACAAATCGTTAATTTGCGTCTCAGAAATCCTATTGCCAATGAGGCTACAAATCAGCCCCGTTTCCATCCCATGCGGCTCAAATAGCTCATCATCAGCTCCTCCAAACCGTTCTCCTCCTTTCTTCAAGCTCCCGAGTCATCCTTAAGTTGTTCGATTTTATTATTTCTCCGCCTCTCTAAAACAACCGTGTGCAGGTATCTCAAGTTCGAATCACCACCCGCGGGCCAAAACAACTTAGCATGGAATTAACTTATATTTTTGTTGTTGTAGTATTTTTGATTGGGCCTGAAGAGAGTTCATGGGCCACTTCCCTACGGGCTTGGCCCATTTTGCTCATTCCATGTATTGATTGGTAAACTCAATGCCACTTTGCTCCAATAGAATCATATATTCCAAATTCCCAACCAGTCTAAGTTTTTGTGAAAGGTTGTTTTAGTAAATTGCACAAAAAGCAATTCAATTGCAATAGTGAACAGAGAAACTGAAATCAACAAGCCTATTTCATGCCTGTCCAGTCCTTTGCAACATCTTCAATTCAACTACACAGACTCACACACTCACACACAGATCTATCTCTCCTCTCCCCAGATCTCACTCACTTTCGCAGAATCATGGGTCTCTTAGCTTGTTCGGAGGTAATTTCTCTTGCCTTAAAAGTTTGGATTTTTTGAGAATTTTGTGGAAATGGACGATCTGGTTGTTTTTTTTTTGGTGTTGCATGTTTTGGGTAGGTTGTT
This sequence comes from Pelargonium nanum, assembly GCA_036897485.1. Taxonomy (NCBI): domain Eukaryota; kingdom Viridiplantae; phylum Streptophyta; class Magnoliopsida; order Geraniales; family Geraniaceae; genus Pelargonium; species Pelargonium nanum. The sequence continues at coordinate 37,884 of JAYMTF010000092.1, forward strand.
TTTGGTTCCAAATACATGAAATCTAGACACCCATTTGCAATTTCTTACAGCTTTCTCCATTTTTCTCAGCTCCCAAACAGTATATTGTACTACTTGTTGAGCATGTTTTTTTTTTTTTTTTGTCATTTATGGCTCTTAGGGTTTTGTTTCAATTTTTTCACTCCTCAGATTTCATGGCTCATTTAACTTGTTCTGAGGTAATTTTATGGATTAAAAGTATGGAAATGGACGATTTTGATGTTTTTTTGTTTTGTTTTGCATGCTTTTGGGAGGCTGTTTTTTGTTCCAAAAACATGAAATCTAGATACCCATTTGCAATTTCTTGTATCTTTCTCCATTTTTCTCAGCTACCAAACAGTTTATTGTACTTGTTAAGCATGCTGGCTTCTAATTTTGTTTCTTGTCATTTATGATTCTTAGGGTTTTGTTCCAATTTTTTCACTCCACAGATTTTTAATGGCTTTTTAACTTGTTATGGGCAATTTCTATTGCCTTCAAAGAGAAAATTGTGGAGTTAAAACTTAAAAGTATGGAAGATGAAGATTTATCCTTTTGTTTAGTTGCATGTTTTGGGCATGTGTTTTTGGTTCCAAGTATGTGGAATCTTGAAACTCGTTTGCCTTTCTCAGCTACCAAACAGTTCACTGTACTTGTCATTCATGATTTTTAGGGTTTCATTTTAATATTTTCAATTAACTTAGAGATTCTAGATGAGATTGTTAGTTTAATAGTTTTTGCTTCCATCTCTTACATATAATGTTCTTGCATGTTGCAGGAATCAATTTCTACCTGAAATCCCGAGCTAATTTAAAATATTTATTGCTCTGCTTCTGCTAAATTTATAACATTTTGGGCAATTACAAGGTTCCCATCCATTAGTAATTGTGGACTGCTGCGGTTGTTGTGGAAAAAAAAGAATCAATCTTGTACAGTGTGTGAGAAAGAGAAGTGATTTGCAAAGATTTTGTAGTAAGGAGCTCGGTGGTTGTCCTTTTGTTTCCTTGATTTGTACTTATGGAGCCAAATTTTAGTGAAGATTCTGTGCCTCCTGGCGGAATTGATAAATCTAGAGTTCTGAATGTGAAACCATTGCGGAGTCTCGCTCCAGTATTCCCATCACAATCTAATTCCGCTTCAACTCCCCAACCTGGTGCCCCCTTTGCTTGTGTTTCTCCATCCGGTCCTTTCCCACCCGGGGTCACTCCATTCTTCCCATTTTATTCTCAGACACAGCCTGCGCAAGACCCGCAAACTCAAGGTACACCCAACCGGAACTTTGCTTTTGGTTTGAACAACCCAATTTCTGCAGCAGTTCCGTTGAATTCATTTAGGACACCTTCACCACGAGCAGCAGGGGCAGCCAATGGGGATACGGGAATGTCAAGAAGGAGTTCTAGAAGTCGTGCTCAGTCAGACTCTCAAGGTGGGGTTATAGAAGAAGATGGGGAAAGTTTCAGTATGCCCGTTGCTGATGGAGAAGGTACCGGGACGGGAGGGAGCCGAAAGGGCAAGTCCCAAAAGAGGGCCAAGACTGGCCGTGATATTAATTTTGCTTCACCTGATATTGACATAGATTCAATAGTTAATGATATTCTGTCACCATCTAATCTTGCACCGTTTAGCTCATTAATACAGGCTGAAGGTGACCATGAGTCAGTGGGATGCGTATTGATGATATTCAATTTGATTAGGAGAAGAATAGCACAAATTGAAGAATCACGGGAAGCAAGTCCCGGGGGAATAAAACGCCCTGATCTAAAAGCTGGAACAATTTTGATGAATAAAGGGATTCGAACTAATGTCAAGAAGAGAATTGGACTGGCACCTGGTATTGAAATTGGTGACATCTTCTTTTTCAGATTCGAATTGTGCTTAGTTGGATTGCATGCTCCTTCTATGGCTGGGATTGATTATTTGAGCATCAAGGGTGCTAATGCAGAAGAAACTATGGCACTCAGCATTGTTTCATCTGGTGGATATGAAGATGATGTCGAGGATGGGGAAGTTCTGATATACAGTGGCCAGGGTGGGAATAATAGCATTGACCAGAAGCTTGAACGGGGAAACCTTGCTTTGGATCAAAGCTCTCGTCGAGCTAATCAGGTAAGAGTAATTCGGGGTATAAAGGATGTCCAACATCCAACTGGGAAGGTATATGTCTATGACGGTCTTTATATAGTTCAGGAATCATGGGTGGAGAAAGGAAAGTCAGGGTGCGGTGTATTCAAGTATAAGCTAGTCAGGTGCAGTGGCCAACCAGCTGCATACATGATCTGGAAATCGATTCAGCAATGGAGGGATGGGATCGTTCCTAGGACTGGGGTTATATTGCCAGACCTCACATCAGGGGAAGAAAATTTACCTGTTTCCCTCGTAAATGATGTTGATAACGAGAAGGGCCCTGCTTATTTCACTTATTATCCTACTCTCAGGTACTTGAAACCAGTAGCTTCAGTAGAACCTTCCGTTCACTGCAATTGCACAGGTGGATGCCTCCCTGGTAACCCCGACTGCCTTTGCATTCAGAAAAATGGAGGCTATCTCCCATACACAGCAAATGGTATTCTTGTGAAGCAAAAGTCCTTGTTATATGAGTGCGGTCCTTCCTGTTCATGCCCTCCTAATTGTCGGAATCGAGTGTCTCAAGGTGGGTTGAAAGTTAAGTTGGAGGTCTTTAGAACTAAGGATAAGGGTTGGGGTTTAAGGTCCTGGGATCCTATCCGTGTGGGAGCTTTCATATGTGAGTACGCAGGGGAAGCTGTTGATTATTCTAAAGTACATGAACTCAGAGGTGACAGTGATGATTATATCTTTGACACCACTCGTACTTGCCAACAACTGGAAGTTATGCCTAATGATTTTGGCGAGGCTCCAAAAGTCCCATTTCCATTTATTATAAATGCAAAGAATGCTGGGAATGTTGCTCGATTTATGAACCACAGTTGCTCTCCCAATGTATTATGGCAACCAGTTTTGCGTACAAATAAGGAAGTGTCTGATCTCCATATTGCATTTTACGCAACCAAGCACATTCCTCCATTGACTGAGTTGACATATGATTATGGTATTGTCCAGCCCGACAAAGCATATCAGAGGAAGAAGAAATGCCTTTGTGGGTCAAAATTGTGCAAAGGTTACTTTTATTGACGGTCTGTTCTGGAGGGCTGTCTTGGTAACTTATTCTTCAAAGAAAAGGTTAGAGGTCCCTAATGAATTTACTTTCTTGCTTATTAGAGATACAATGTTTCTGTTTGTCTTCTTTTTATTATTGAGATATCCAAATGCTTGCAGATTTGTTGGACTATTTTAAATGTAAACAAAATACTGTAATAAGGTCGGTTTATTTTCTTGCTTCGCGGTATGTTTTTTAGAGAGAGGATAGAGAAGTTAGAGGAAAGAATATATAAAGGAAATTGAAGCCCGACTGTAAAAAGTAGAAGTTAAAGTATGGGTTCTGTGACATTCTAGTCCGGTACGAGGTAGTGATAGTTTTTTCTTTTCTTTTCTAATTAGTGATGTAGTGTTATGAATCAGCCTAAATATTTAATCCATTGGAAGATGTAATGTGTTACTTGATAGGGAAAACTTCATAGAAACTAAGATTGCATGCTACGAGTTCACAACTGATTTAAAGTTGAATTTAATGTCATATCAACCTTCTAAATTGAGGTGGCATACACTGGGATAAATCCGAATGATTGCAAGTGATTGCCTTCAGTAACCTTGATTTTTTTTCCGTTAGTGTTGTCAAAAACACTTGAGAGTAAAAAAATGAATTTATTTGTGAGGGCCCTTTTATTTTTCTTCTTCTTCCTTAAATATTTTATTGATAATTGCTTGCATATCCTATAAATAATACATAGTGCAATCTATTGGAGCAGTGGCTGAAATTTATTTACTTGTCTGGATCACTATTTTTATCAGTTTAGTTTTAAAAAATTATCTGTGCATTATTAGAATAATCGAGTATTATATGTTAAAAGTGGGTACTTTGGCTTTTGCTGCAATTATCCTCATGCATGCTGTATTTTGTTGTTCTTTCCTCAGTTTGTAGCTGCAGGTGGGAAAGATCTCGGTGATTTTTGTGAATGCACATGTGTTTTCCTCTTCCGGTGCAGTATCTGGTGGCTTTAGAGGTACGCAGGAAGACCAAATTTTCCGGCTTCAGAATGTAGATACTGGGTACAGGTCTTTTTGCTTCCTTATTTCAGCTATTCGATGAACTAATATGTGAACTTGTTGCGACATTCCGGGATCAGCTTGTATTATTAGATCGAATGTTTAGCCTACTTTATGTTCAGCCCTCCAATCTTTTCTTAGTTTTGCTTCTGCTGGGTGTGGTTTTGCTATTGCTTTTCGCATTTTGGCATGCACCTTCCATAAGAGGCGGAGGGTTTCGGTTTGTTAGTTGTGTACATGGAATTTGACATGCTTGAAAAAAAATTGTTCAGAGCTGTCATGATCAATAATTTTTCCGAGTTCCGATTCTCACACCTAGTGTAGTTAGCTAGCTGAAGACATCTTTAGGTCATCATTTTCCTTTTTCGTCGATGTCTTCTTCCTCGTGATTTGCCTATAATGCCCTCTTCTTCCTCGGCTTGGCCCTATCATTATGGGCCTATGGCCAATGTGTGTCTTCACTTGGAATCTATCCACAACTTGGGTTTAGAATCATCAAATGGAATGAGTTTTGGTAAAAATATTCTCATCTCATCCCATTTGACAAGTAGTGTTGGTAGTATTTATACCAAACTTTTGGTTTTGGTGAGGCATCAATCAGGACATGATTCCCATAAACCCTTCCTCCTTCATGTTGGATAGCAACTATCCGATATTCCTGTTTGAGTTTGTTACAACAAGAGCACATATGATTGTAACTTGGAAAACCTAACTCCGACTAACTCATTCTTAACTTTTACACGAATTAAAAAGATGAACAATTATTTTGAGATTGAGAAAATATTTTATAGTTAGGTCACTAAGACAACTTGGGTTGGGCTAAACCTTCCTCATTACCTTTTTTTTATGATGTGCACAACTCAAATAACATTTTACTCACTTTGTCTTAGAAATGAGTATTTTAGTTTTTATTTTGAGAAAATTTAAGACGAAATTAGTTTACATTTGCTTTTGTATTCATATGAACACGTGTTTTAACAAATTTAAAAGATGCTAACTTCTTATCGAGATACTATAATAGTTTACTTATAACTATAGCTTCATTAAGAGATACAAAATCCATTCATATTTTTGGAAAATCTCATGAGTCACTATGTAAATGGTTTGATTTTTAACAAATTAGTTTACAATAAACAACACTCTCATTGACAAACAACAAAACTCATTACAGTTTCTAGTGCAATGTTGCATATTATAGTTCAACCATTGTTAGTACAACTACAAGTCAATAACTACCCATCAACCTATCTAAGCCGAGAAACAACTAAAAACAACACTATCATTGACAACATTTTCAAACCGAAACGACGGTTGTCTCTTATCTATGCCACTCTCTACCCTCTTGAAATTTTCCGACAACATACCCGATCTTCTTCCGGCGCCCGACATTGTCGTAACAACCTTTTTCTCGCTTCTGCGCTTTGCAACATACTCTTCAGAAATAAATACATCCATAACAACAATGTGAATGATTTTTTTTTTTTAACTCAAAAATGTGGAAAAAATGTTCCTAAAGATTTAGCATAAGAGAAGAAATGGAGTATAATTTGGTCTCAATGGGTGACAATTATATAGAAAGGAGGACACAATGCAATACAATACAAAACAAGGGGCCAATGTCCAATGTTTTAGGCCAAACAAGCAACTATGAATATTGTAGTGCATGTACTTTTGGTGATGTGTTCAATATTAAGTTACCATTATAATGTGTGTGTCTGTTTTGGCTTAAAGTAATTGACTTTTGTGCTCATTCCTCATGTGTCATGTGTGTGTGACATAAATCATGTGTACCTTAACCTTAACCATTTATATTTTAATGTTCATAAAGGAAATCATGAGGTTTAGGAGTGTATAAATTATTACTATGACAATGTTAGTTGAAGTAGCAAATACATTATAAATTTGACAAAGGCTGATATTTGAATAATTAACTAAAATTTTAATCGAATACTTCATCAGCTTCAAAATACGTGTTCTATTTTAGTTGAATTCTTATTCTAAATTAAGTGTTTTGTTTTATTTTTAAAAAGTTAGTTATGCATAGATCATCAATATCCCGATAATAAGTTAGTTAATATCTCCCGAGTTTGTTACAACACATGTCCACAAAGATCAAAGAGTGAGTATACAACACTAACTAACTTTTGTTTTTCAAAATAGAAAAAATGATAATTTAAAATAGAGGGAATACTATTTTAATTTGAGTAAAATGAGTATCAGTTGACTAATATAACTTTATATCAATTGTTACCAATACTACGTAGTTTTTATATAATCTATATACATACTATAAAAGCTGAACTAAAAAATAGGTTTATAATGCGTATTAGAGCGTCATGTCATCAAAATTTTAATTTTGGCACTAAATTTTGTATAATTATACTTTTGGCACATATATTTATTTAATTATAATAAAGTTAATTTTTTATTTTTTTTATATTAGAGTTAATAAATATTTCTTTAAACTAACATTTACATAAATTAAAATGGAAACAATATAAAATATATATTTTTTGTTAATATTTTTTTTTGTAAATTTAAACTTTATCGTAATAAACTAATTACCTACGTAAAATATAACATATTAGAAAAATAAATAAACATTTAAAAAAGTAATATATTAAGGTAAGTGATTATATAGAAACCCTAGAGATTGAGAAGTGTATAAATAGATGATTACATGTTCCACCAAAATCAAAACATATGGTTAATAGTAAAAAAATCATGCATTATAATTTCTCTTGATATTGACATGATTTATAACGTCTGATCAATCTTTGCTTAGTTTTATTGTGTGCAGTTTTTATTTTGCTTAGCACATTTCATTATTGTTGATGTTTAGTTTGATAAATCTTTGTTTAATTTTGGTGTATGTGATTTTTATTCATACTCAAATTTTTATTTTGCTTAACACTGTTTTATTATTGTTGATGTGTAGAAATTTTTTAGAGAAACAAAGAAAGGGCAACGAGAACAAAAAAAATTGAAGAATTTTCAATGAGCAAGTATCAAACTGCAATTGGTATGTAATTTTATTTTATGTGTATCCGATAAAGTTATGTAGTTGATGTGTGGTATTATGTTTACATGTAATATGATTAATTTTGCAGAAACAAATAATAATTGTGTGTATATTTTTTCTTGTCCATGCAACGCACGTGATCTAAACTAGTAACTAACTAAAACTACACCCGCACCATTTTTTACAAACAAAAAATATTGTAGTTTTAGTCAGTTTTTTAATCAAAATTATGTAGTATTGGTAACAGCTGATATAAAATTATATCAGTCAACTGACATCTATTTTACTTTTTTAATTTTATATTGAGATAAAATACTTGTTAGTCTTTATTGTTTTTTATTCACATTTCTGAAATCTTGTACTCGCCATGATTGTAATATATCGTCATCGCCCCCTTCATCATCATGACCACCATATATTTTTGTTATGATAAAATATTTAGGTATCTCTATATTGATACTTGAACTATTCAACTTCATCACCAACACCCTAAATCTCATTTATCATTGACTTAATGTTAACATCGTACGATGTGACGATTAATTACCTCTTACAATAGTGAGAACAAAAAAAAAATTAGCGTCCAAAGGTTCTAACAAACAAGATTTGAGGTTATAGGTTAAAATAAAAAAATTGTTAAGTGTGGGAGGCAAAACCAATAAACTCAAGAATGACATGACATGTTAAATTTAATGACATGACGGTTGGATACCTGTTATTTTCGGTTACATAGGTGTGAATGAAAAAGTTTAACAATTCATAAATCGGAATAAGCAAGATTTGAAAACATGACTAAAGTCAAAATGTGTGAGAAAAACATTTAAGAAAGTAAGAAACAACACGAATAAAGAGTAGAGCTTTGTTCTTTTCGTTGCCCTTCTATTTTTGTGTTTTGTAAAATAGTCTTCGATAGGTCTTTGGCGCGCAAATCTCGGCAGGACTTGGAGATGGCCACAGAGAGAGAACCCACCAAGATGTTAGAGAGAGAAACAGAGATTTTTGGGTTATGGGTTGGAGAGAGGAGAGGACATTATAGAAAAATTCATGCATTAATTTGCAGAAGAAGAAAAGAAGAAGAAGAAGAATTCTGAGGAAGAGGAGGAGGAGGAGACATCTGGGTTTTGATAAATCCATGTAGAAGATTTGCCCAAGACAGAGATTGCTGATGTGACAATCCCAATTCAGAGAAACAAGAATTTAAACACCACAAACCCTAAAAAGATCCCATTTTTATGTGGGTGGTGGTGTTTACATTTTGAAAAACAACTCTCTCAGTTCCTCTTGTTGTTCTGATTTGATTCAACAAAAAAAATTAGGGCAACAAGGTATGAATGATAGCATAACTAATGGCTCTCTCTGTCAAAGCATTGGCTCTTCCTCCAAACCCAGACCCAAACCCAAGAGGCTCTATCAAGTTTGGAAGGGTAACAATGTAATTTCCATATCTCTCCTTCCCTCTCTATTTAATTTTCATTTTTTGTTGGTGGGTGCTTTGAAAATTTGTTTGGTATTGTTTGTTTTTGTCCCATTTGCCAAGCCTATACTTTGTTCCATTTTCCATCTTAGAAAATTTAGTGCATAGATATGAATGAAGTTATGAAGTAATGGAAATTATATGGTTTGTTTCAGTTTAAGTGCTCATGATAATTATATGTCATTACAGTTTCCTTTATGATTTCTATCATATGAGTGAGTGAAGATTGGTTTCAGATCTATCATATAAATTTTGAGTGCTGTTTAGGGTTATTTACATGTCTTGATGCTTAGTTTTAATTTTTATGTCAGTGTTCTCATATGATAATGTAGAAATACAATTTGGTTCATTAGGTTAAAGTTCTAGTCATGATTTGGTGTTGTCAAACTAAGAGGGTGTTTGGATTAGTTTATCAAAAATAGCACATAAGTAGGTAGAGCTTGTAAGCATTCTTTGTGTTTCAGCTCTTTTAACACTAAGTTGTTAACTAGTTTTGTAAGAAAGTGCTGATTAGCTGAAAAAGTCGTTTTAATGGTCAAACTGACTTCTTTTTTGCTAATTATTAGCTCTTTTAAATTTACCAAACAAGAAACTTGATAAAAAGAGTCGTTTTAATGCTTATAAGCTAGTTTGACCAGCTTCTAAGCTAAAAAATCACCCTCTAACAGTTGTATGCATTTTATTTCTTTGACATAAGCTTAACATTCAAGTTTCTCCCCCCCCCCCCATTTCTGTTTTGACGGAACACAGTTTTCTTCACTTCTACTATCATTAGGTGTCCTTGATCCACATATATAAGATATTTGGAAATCTCCTTACAAACGATTTCTATTAATTAATTGTTCATCAAAATCATTTGTTTTACCAGAGCCTCAACTGTGGGGATATTCTTGGAACTTTTTCAGATGTTTGAATTAAGAGTCATCGCATGCAACAAAACGGCACATGATTAATAAATATGATCGAAAATGAATTGTACATTTCGTTATCATTTGGTCTACCATTGATGGAGCTTCTCTTTGTCATGCCAGAAATTTTTGTGGGGCGGTAGACTGGTCTTTGGTCCTGATGGTTCATCCTTATATTTAACTTCATTTCTAATTGGAGCTCCAGCGTTAGCGTTCTGCATAAAAATGGTAGTTGCAGTCAAAGATTATGAACCTCAATTTGGCTATCCTGTACTATATGGGGCATGGACCATCACTTTTCTGGTTGGTAAAATAAAGTTTTCTTGAAGTTAACAAGAGATATGTTTACTGAAATAATTAAGGGTAAAATAGTTTGATATCCTGAACTTACTTTTTATTTATTTATAGTTTTAGTCCTTAATTAGGGCTTTCCATTCTAGTCAAGTTTTTATTTTACCCTCTCAAACCTGTTACAACCAGTTTCCTACCGCTGTGTCAGCAAAAATGCCACATCAACAGATGAGTCAGCACTAAAGAAATCCCTGAACTGTCATTTAAAAAAAAATTTAGACTCGAACCTTTGTTTTTGAGTTCATACCCCTAAATTTGTCATTTTTCCCTACCCACTAATATTTGCTAGCTTCTTGTTGTCAAATCATAAAAAATGTTATGTTAGTAAAGCACTAAAGCATGTTAGCAAACTAAATCTTCATTATTTTGTATTTTATTTGACTTGCCCTAAAGGACCAAAATGATGTTATTTTGAGTGAGAACAAAAGAAAAAACTTATACTACGTCTCTTTGAAGGAGTTAAAAACTCAAAAACAAAAGTTAAGGACTAAATCTTAAAAAAAATGATAGCCAAATGGTTTCTTCAGTGTTGACGCGCGGTAGGAAACCAATTGTAGCAGGTTTTAGGGGTAAACTAAAAACTTGACCAATCTAAAAGCTAAAACAATGAAAAACCCTAATTATGAGCTAAAGTTTAAAAGAAATTACGTTCGGAGAGTATCAAACCATTTTACCTAATAATTAATGAGCTTCTAAACTTGACTATTTGATGATTTGTGCAGGATTTCATGTTTCTCTTCCTGACGTCTGGTAGAGATCCCGGGATAATCCCAAGGAATCGCAGGTCGCAGGAGTCAGATGACCCATTTTCGCGCAGTAGTCGGTCCATGGAATGGGTCAATGAAAGAGTTCCTCATCTTAAAGTGCCACGAACTAAGGATATAATGGTCAATGGACATACAATTAAAGTGAAGTTCTGCGAAACCTGTAAAATTTATCGTCCGCCACGTGCTTCTCATTGTTCAATCTGTAACAACTGTGTGCAGAGGTTTGATCACCACTGTCCATGGGTGGGTCAGTGCATCGCTTTAGTAAGTTATTGTCTCACTTAACTCTATCTGAACAGGATATTGCATTTTTGTGTGTACCATTTACTTGAATTTATCAGGTTATCTTCAAGTTCTTTTGAAATGTAAAGATGTAGATTTGCAGTAGCAACCTCGTACCTATTCTACCTCATCATCGTTTCTGTAGTTGTTTTCTTTTAAATTCCGTAAAGAAGGATTTAGTTATGTATTGCTTTTTTAAACAGCTTGTTTGTTTAGTTTTGATTATACTTGTTGTTTAGTATTTCACTTAGTAAATATTGCTCATGAGTGTGCTTAATTGAGTATAAAATAACATAACATGCATTGAAATCTTGAAAATGATTTTGGCCTCCATTTAAAACAGTTATTATGCACAGGAAGTCCCCACCTAATGTATTGTTATGTATTTTCCTATTCGGTAAACTGAACATTTTGAAGATTTAATGTGATATATTATGTAGCATATATGCAAATGTAAGTTTCTGAACTAGCTTTGACTTTTGAGAGATTTTACGTACAATCTAATATAACACAAGATTGACGTTGTATGATATCAGATTGAGTAATAGCATAGATGCACACAGCTGCAAAATCACAATATATGAATGTATATTTGATAGGTTGGCAATTGTGTTTTTTGAACATGTTAAGTAAATGCCCTGTCTTCATGCTTTTCTCAGGCACTTCTTCGATTCTTGCATTTTGTTCTTACATATTTGAGTAATCTTGAAATTTAAAAATATTAGTCCTTGATTTAAAGCCTTGAAAAGTGATGCTGTAGACTTGATGAGTTTAATTTATTTGTCTGTTACAAGAAACTAAGCAATCTCTTCCACGGTGATTATTGCAGCGCAACTATCCATTCTTCATATGCTTTATATCCTCATCAACGTTCTTGTGCATGTATGTCTTCGTGTTTTCTTTGGTCAACATTTTTCAACAAAAGGGTGACTTGTATACCGTCATGGCGGAAGATGTCCTGTCAGTTATTCTTATTGTATATTGCTTCATTGCTGTCTGGTTTGTCGGAGGGCTCACAGTTTTTCATTTTTATCTGATCTGCACAAACCAGGTTAGTTTCTTGCTGTCCATACTCCATATATATATATATATATATATTTTTTTTTTTTTTCAAAATGAGTACAAAAGATTGTTGATACCATACCATCTATATGTGGATAAAAGTTCGGATTGTTATTTATCTATTTATCATATCTTCAATTTGAAAAACAGGATGCAACTCGTGATATCATATTATCATATGTTTCCCTTTGATTTGTTTCTCCCCTTAATTGATGGCTCATATTGCCATAATGTTATTGCAAATTTATGCAATGGAATATCTACTTGCAGTTTTTATAACAGAGTCTTTTCATGCTTATGATGACAAAAAACACCTTTATACTATGTTTGAATTTTGGAAAAGTTAGTGTTAGGAAGTTGGGGCCCAATTTCAATTAGGAAAATGTAATACACAAAATAACACTCACTCCGTTCCAAATTGAGTGTCCATTGTTCGCTTTCTCCAAAAAGAAAATCCAAAATGAGTTCCACTTTCTATATTGGTTAGTTTATTATGCATGAATTACCATAATTTAAGTTAGAACCCTTTGAGTTTGTTATAATACTAGTACACGGGGTACAAGGAAAAGAGGTTAACTCTAACTAACTCATTATTAATTTTTACAAAAAATTGGAAAGTGGACTATCATTTTGGGACGGAGGGAGTAGTTAGTAAGACTGACTTACGGGTTAATTTTTACCACCTACCTTTCTTTCCCGCAATATTTCCAATTTCCAAACTTAACATCAGGGATGACAATTTGGGTTATGACCCATGACACGACAAAATTCAAATTTAAGTGGGTTTGGGTTCAGCATAATCGGGTTCGTGTTGACTAACTCAACCCGTTTAATAATCGAGTCGTGTTTGTGTCGAACTTGTTTAACCCGCCTAATTAAACGGGTCGTGTAATCTGTTTATTAACCCACCTATTTAAGGATAAAAATGTAAAATTTTAAACATATCGTTTAAAAAATGAGCCATACAAGTTAGACGGGTAAAATATATCGGGTTGGGTCGGGTCATATACTTTTGAACCAATTATTTAAACGTGCTGTGTCATGTCGTGTTTTTCAATAATAAATAGGTCGGATTTGGGTTGATCTGTTTAACATAACATTGAACTTTCAACACGATCCGTGAACACAAATTACCACCCCAACTTAGTACAAACTCATAAGAGGACACTTGTATTAACCAACCTAGAACACTTATTTGGACCTTCTAAATCATTTCAGACAATGCATTAACTTGCAATTGTATTACTCCCCCAAATGAGTGTCATGTTTCTCGATCCATAATAAAATTGTTCCAAAATGAGCGTCCTATTGTCCTCTTTTCTTTTAAAAAAAGTTAGTTATACATGAATTACCAATAGTATAATATCCAACACTACGTAACTTCTTTTTTTTTTTTTTTCCAAAGAAGGAATACAAGACACTCATTTGGAACTAAACATGATTTATGTCTATTTTTGTAGTTTGGTTGTAGATATTATTGACCTCAGTATTTAACTACCAATTCAAGTCTCAAATTCTGGGTTTTGCCTTCACAGACAACTTATGAGAATTTTCGGTACCGCTATGATAGGAATAAAAATCCATATAGTAGGGGGATGGTAAAGAACTTCAGAGAACTCTTTTTGTTTAAAATACCTCGTTCAAAGATCAATTTCCGAGCATGGGTCAATGAAGAAGACATTTCCGTGACGGGTTCCATGCGTTCAGATTTTGATGGAAGCTATTTCGGTTCAAGAAGGAATTTTGACTTTGAAACGGGACCAAAGATGGGCAAGCAAGTTAGCATGCAGCTTCCAAAGATTTTGCAGAATTTGGATTACGGTGACCTTGATGATGATGATGATCGGTTGAAGAAGAATGGGAGCGGTGTAGATGATTTACTCCAAAATGTCCAAGCTTCAGCGCCAAGTTCACAGCGAAACTCCAATGTTGCATCCCCTGATGTTGCTGAAAAACACGCTCAAGATGGTAGCTTTAATACCAATTCTACTGTCAAAATGGTATTGCTTTCAATTCTCTTGTTTATTCTTAACTTTCTTCTGAAATTATGGTGTAGTTCCATGTTATCATCATATACATTTACGGGTAAAAATTACACACTAGATGCTTGACACTTGAGTATAATAACCTCCTTACCCTAGATGCTTCAATACCCTGTGTTTCTATCTAATTTAGCAATGTCTGGACGAACATGAATGAGCACGAGAACTTGAACATCTCGACATTTTCATAGCCAGTATGCACTTTTTTCATTGTTCGCATATCTTTTTGCAATTATTTATGCAATTGGGTTTTGCACCTAGGTGCCCCCGTATTGTAATTGGCTGTATTCTTTGTCAAGATACATATCTTTCGGGAAAAATCTTTTATGTTACGTTCGGTAGGATGGTAACACTTGACTAGAGGTCACAGTCACCAAGTTACTGTCTATACTATGGTATCGTTTTCAATTCCTCTAATGTAGGATGGATTTAAGTAGCAGCTTTTTTATTTATCAGTTAAGATACACAACAGGGAGTACCTCTCCCCTTTTAACCCAAAACCCTGGAGTTGAACACACGACCTCCCACAGGAAGGTGTGTCTTGACTTTTGAGTCATCCCCTAGGGGACCAGTAACAGCTTTTGTGTGCTGCTAAAACTAAACTAAAGAAATCGGAAATGGTTATAGGTTTAGCTCTCTCAACTTTGCAATATTTTAGAATTTGCTAAATATCTAGGACGTCTTACATGTATGATGCTGAGTTTTGCTCCATTTTTGTTAGAAATACGTGTTACCATAAAGCCTTTGTTTATATTCAAATGAATCCGTTTTAAGTTTTAACGTTTTAAAGCATATGCTTATTATTCCAGACATGTGCATCATTACATCTAACTATACGAGACTTCCAAACCAATCTCTCTGAAAACATTAAAACGTACGCACTTTGAATTTGATCTGCATCGTTACAGGTTTGAGAACGCAACAGAGAAGAACGGACAAACATGAAATGGTTTGCGGAGGGAAATACGAGGGGCTCTTGATTTTGTTTGTACGACAAGAAAATGGAAGTGAACAAAATGAAGTCGATTTTTGTTGGCTGCGCGTTAAAGCTGTTGCATGATAGAAGTTTTAACATGTATTTGATGCATAAAAGTTGAGGATCAAAGAGTGAAGGTGTTGGAAAATGTTTGATGGGTTGTTCTGTAACACAAATATTTATTTTTTCTGCATTTGGAACTCTGTTAATTGAGTTATATAATTGGTTGTAGTAGATATTAGATAATGTAAAGTTGATATGATAGGCATTTCATAGAGATTTAGCATCTCTCCATCAAAGAAGAAAAAGAATGAATTGAAGGGCCAAGAGAAAAGGATAGATATTGTGTTATGAATTGTTGCACAAATGAATGATAAGATATTGGTTAGTTGTTGGCTACCTTCTTTTGTTTTTTTATTTGTTTTTTATTTAATCTTTTTATAAGCTAATTTGGTTTTTGAATTTTTGAATATGGACCCAATTTGAACCTAATTTTTTTTTTGTTACAACTTAAATTAGTACATGAATTTTTACATATAGACTCTAAATAGTCAATGTTTGTTCCTTGTTAAGTGGTATGACGTGAAATTTAAAATATATTAAATAATTATTTTGTTGATGTGCAGGGCGTAGAGGTGGCAAAATCTCGGGTCGGATTTTAGGTTTTAGACATAAAATGTATTGTTTTTGCGGATATACATGACCCGACCCGGCCCAATGTTTTTCGGGTTGATAAATGTAGACCCGAACCCGATGTAAAACGGGTTGGGTTTCAAGTACCCGACGGGTCGAGTACCCTTTTGACAATTCTAATATGACGGGTCATGTGCTAATCACGTGAGTCGTTTAATACATTATGAACCACCATGATAGCAAAATAATTGATTAAAAAGTGGTGGCATCATATATATTAAATGTTAATTTGTCACGTTGTTTGTTACAATGTATACACAAAATTACATACAATGTGGGACTAATATCAATTTTTAAAATAAAATAGTGATGAATAATGTTGTATCATCAACTTTTCAATATTGTACATTTTTATTACAAGTCTTTATTAGAAAGATTGAGATTATATTTGTTAATGGATTATTTTCCCTGGTCGTGCCGGCCACCAAATCAATGGTTATCTTATTTTTAAATCTAAATTTCAGACTAAACATTCCCTATTTGTTTATGACAGAAAAATGGAAAAAATAAAATTTGTTTCTCTCATTTGTTCTTATTATTAGATTCCAAAGGAAAATGTCTCAAAATCATTAAATCTATGCTGAAATTTGATCATGTATAAAATTTGGCAGAGATAGTTGATTCCATTGAGTGCCTTATTTTTGTAAATGCCTAACACATTAGAGTTTGATATTTTTAAAAGCAAAATACTAATGAATTATTATTTCAAATCAGACATTAACAAATGATATAAAATTGTTGGCTTGAAGACTAATACATGCAGACAAGTTTGACAAAAAGACTAAAGATCTAACTAATTCATGGGGCACTCTATTCGAATACCAATCCGCAAACAAACATTTGACACTACCAAACTGAGGCACAATACCTAAAACATCATGAATAATCAAACAAAGTACTCTGGAATCTTCCCATCAAACTAAATAATCAAGTTGAAGGCACTAGAATCCTCCCGTCAGCCTGAAGAGCACGAACAACTGACATCGATAGCACTTGGAGTATAAGGCGACCACGTGAAGGGTTCTTCCAATTGCCTATCGCCACCATCGGGTTTGCCATCTGATCCGACAACAAACTCGAAGGTTAATCCAATGGCTCCGACCAAACCACCACATCCGAAACCATCTTCTATCAAAAGCAGTCGTATCCGTACAAAAAATCTAGTCAACTTTCAAAATGACAAAGAGAAAAGATAAGGTTCAATGGTTTTATCTCTACTAGATTTGTTGTAATTTTGACTATAGTTTTGTGCTATCTTGCTTGTTATGATATTTGGACAACTGTTCTTTTTATATTTTCATCCCTATAACCGGTTAGAATAGGTAAAATAAACCGTTATGTCACTAAATTTGACACGTCAGCCTTTATGAGTTATATGATTTTGCCTCCTCTGTACTTGACGAAATTTTAACTTTAACTCATACCATTTTAATTACAATTACCAATAAGTTTTAATGACAAAAATGCATATCTTTTTATCAAAAAAAGGAAAAACAAAAAAAACAAACAAACAAAACATCAAAAGAAAAAATGCATATTTTAAATGCACATGAACATTGACATTAAAAAAAGGGTTAAAGTTACCATTGATCCTCCAACTATACACTCATATCATAATTGATCCTCCTACTACTTTTTAAATCATGAATGGTGCTTCAACTATACACTCATATCACAATTGATCTTCCTACTATTTTTTAAATCGTGAATGGTACTCCAACTATGCATTCTCGTCACCGGTGCCCAAAAACAAAATATTCCATTCATTTTGTGAGAAAATTGTTAGTTGTCGTTAGTTTGAACAAATAAAATAAACATGT